>SZWC01001377.1:110411-123715 GCA_023375785.1 Penium margaritaceum
GGGAGGGAAAGAGAAGAGGAGATAGCACCGTAGGGGAAGGGGGCTTGAGGGGGGAGAAGAGGCGAGAGAAGGATGGGGTAGATGGAAGGAAATGGGTAAGAGAGGGACGAATGAAGGACAGCCGAGGAAGGGCACACCACAATGCACCAAACCACCATGCACCACACCACCATGCATCAAACCACCATGCATCAAACCACCATGCACCACACCACCATGCACCACACCACCATGCATCAAACCACCATGCATCAAACCACCATGCACCACACCACCATGCACCACACCACCATGCACCACACCACCATGCACCACACCACCATGCACCACACCACCATGCACCACACCACCATGCACCACAGCACGATGCAACCCACCACCATGGACAATGGAGAAAACTGGAGCAATCGAGGGATGAGGGGAGCACGAGGGTGCTAAGACAACTTCCACACCCACACAACAAGACGAGAGAACAGGACAAGGGAACAAGATGAGAGACGAGGAGAAGGGATTAAGATGAGAGGACAAAGGGGGCAGAACCAGAGTATCAATCGCGAGATCTCTCAACAGCCACACGACACACGCATGCACATGTGCGAGTGCGAGTGCGAGTGCGAGTGCGAGTGCGAGTGCGAGTGCGAATGCAAGTGCGAATGCAAGTGCAGGTGCAACTGCAAGCGCAAGTGCAAGTGCAAGTGCAAGTGCAAATGCGAGTGCAAGTGCACATGCATGCGCAAGTGCGTGCGGGAGTAGCAAACAAAAGCCTCACCTGACTTTTGGGTGTGTTTCCTTCTCTCTTCCGTGTCGTCATCCCTGCGCGTCCGCCCTCTGCTGCTGCTGCTTCATCTGCTGCAGCAGTGCCGACGCCAGCTTGAGGGTTGCTTGGAAGCGCTCGTCATCAGGTGGACCTGCTGCCGCAGAAGCTGTCGCAGTAGCAGCAGCAGCAGGTGGTGGTGCCAGTGGCGCAGGGGCAGTCACCGTGCCAGTTGAACCTTGGACAACAGAGGACTGTACTGGAAGCTGAAGCTGCTGCTGCTGCTGCTCCTGTGGTGGTGGTAGCTGCTGAGTGGCTAGAGGCTGTATCTGATAGTAGCTAGACCCTTGTTGCTGTGGTGCTTGCTGCTGCCATTGTTGTTGTTGTTGCTGCGGCTGCTGCAACTGCGGTATCTGATAGCTATACTGTTGCTGCGATGGCTGTCCGCCTGGTTGTTGCGGGACAGGTAGGTTTGGCTGACCCTGCTGCTGCTGCTGCTGCTGCTGCTGCTGCTGCTGCTGCTGTTGCTGCTGCCACTGCTGCTGCTGTTGCTGATGCTGCTGCTGCTGCTGCTTCTGCTGCACCTGCTGTTGTTGCTGCTGCTGCTGCTCGTAGTTAGGCTGCGGCTGCCACTGCTGTGCTTGCTGATATTGGGGAGATGGTGATGGGGCGCCTGCACGAGTGAAGGGCGGCCCATATGGCTGCTGGCCATAGGAATTAAGCTGCTGCTGACTGCGCTGTTGGTTTTGCTCGTGATATGGCTGCTGCTGCTGCTGATAGTACGGAGGCTGCTGCTGACCTGGCTGTGTGTTGGGTGCTCCAGAGCCCCACGGGGACGCCATGTGCTGTGGCTGCTGCTGTGGCTGCTGTTGCGACTGCTGCTGCTGATACTGCTGCTGCTGCTGCTGCTGCTGATGCTGCTGCTGCTGCTGCTGCTGCTGCTGCTGCGGTAGTGGTGCCTGCGGCTGCTGGTGCTGCTGCATCTGCCCCTGATAGCTCTGTGGCTGCTGCTGGTACATTGACTGCAGTGATTGAGCCGACTGCTGCTGCTGCTGCTGCTGCTGGTGTTGGCGCGGCGGTGGTGGAAGTGGCGCCTGTGGCTGGTGGTGCTGCTGCATCTGCCCCTGATAGCTCTGTGGCTGCTGCTGGTACATTGACTGCAGTGATTGAGCCGACTGCTGCTGCTGCTGCTGCTGCTGGTGTTGGCGCGGCGGTGGTGGAAGTGGCGCCTGTGGCTGGTGGTGCTGCTGCATCTGCCCCTGATAGCTCTGCGGCTGCTTGTGGTGCATTGACTGCAGTGATTGAGCTGGCTGCTGCTGCTGCTGCTGCTGCTCATGCGGAGGCTGCTGCTTCTGTATGGCTTGCAGAACCTGCTGCAGTGATGGCTGGCTTGTGAGCAACGCAGTAAGCTTTGCCAGCTGGTCTGCAGGAAGCTTTGGAACGTCGACTGCAGCCGATGCTGCAGGCAGAGGAGTTGCCCCTGAAGCAGCTGCAGCTGTTGCTGTTGGTGCTGCAAGAGAGTTCGCAGCAGCAGCAGCAGCAGCAGCAGAGGCAGCGGTGGCAGCAGCAGAAGGTGGAGGAGGAAGACTGGTTGCAAACAGAGTGCTGGTGTCAACTGGACCACTGAACAGCTGGGTAGACGAGCCTGAATAGTGTGCAGAATGCTGCTGCTGCTGATGCTGCTGTTGCGGCTGCTGCTGCTGCTGCTGCGGCAACTGCTGCTGCGATGCCGGCTGCCACTGTGGCTGAGAAGCAAGAGCTGGAGGATGGCTGGAGGGCCACGACTGCAAAGCTGGTGGAGGCGGAGGCACTTGCTCGCTCCCTGATGCTTGAGCAGAAGCGTCAGACAGGGTCGACGTCGAATGGTGTGGGGCAGGGCCCCCGGCCATTGCGCTAGAAGCTCCACTATTGCCATTGATACCCGTTGCTGGCACTGCTGCTGCCGCTGCTGCTGCTGGCGACGTCGACGACACAAGCTTCGGCAGCAGCAGCGCTGACAGCGAGGCCAGCAGCTCAGGAGTGATACCTGGAGGAAGCGCTGAAGCCGTAATCGTGGTAGCAGCATCAGCAGAGGCAGCAGCAGCAGCAGCAGCAGCAGCAGCAGCACTAGGAGCGGTGGCAGCAGTAGGAGTGGCGGTAGCAGCGGCTGGAGGAACGGGGGGTGGGGGATCAGGTGAAGAGTGCTGAATCATGCCTGGCGTTGGCCCCGGTGGTGGCAACGGCACCGCTGAAAGAAATGTTGCAGCTGGTGCTGCACCTGCGCCAGCAGCTCCTGCTGCCGATCCTGGATCCTTTGCCGCACGTGCAGGGGGGGAGTCAGGGGGTAAGGGTACCTGCACGCGCGCTTGCCCATAGGGCTGCTGCCCCTGCACATGTGCCAGCGTCGGTGCATGCTGTGGTGGATGGAGCACGGTAGGCCCGCCGGCCGCTGCATAACCGATGGGTGCTGAGACAGAGGGAGCGGGGAGAGCAGTCGTCCTGGAAGAAGGCATAGAGGCACGAGGCGGAGGAGGCATGGGTGATGCTCCGATAGGCCTTACTGCGGTGCTGGGAGCTGCTGCACTGGCCCCAGCAGCAGACTCCGCAGGAAGTCGCACCACAGAACCGGACACGAGTTCAGCACCTGGGGCATCGGGGCGAGGGGAAGAGGGAGGAGAGGGAGCATCCAGAGCAGCGGCAGCCTGCCACCGCCTGTCTGTCGGGAGGGAGGGAGGGAGAGGGATGCCTCCAGCTGAAACACCCGGCTCAGAAGGCTGCGCCAACCGTCGGGCTGGTGCACCTGCTGTGCTCGCAGGTGCAGGAGACGGCAGCGGTGGCACGGACAGTGGTGCCGCAGCAGCAGCAGCAGCACCAGAAGCTGCAGTAGCCGGCTGCCCCGTGGCTGCTGCTCCGATTGGCGGGCCGGCGGTGACGAGGTCGATGACGACGCCGAAGAGCGAGTCGTTTCGAGGCACCTTGAGCACGTGCACGGAGAAGTCGGTGGGCGGGACGAGGAACAGAGTGGTGCTGCCGTCCGCCAGCTTGGCCACGCCCGCGCGCCGTTTCTCTCCAAGGTAGTGCACAAAGTGCTCGTACGGCGGCACGTCCGCGTCCATCTCCGGCACAATGGCCACCATGTGGAACCCACGCGCCGCAGCAATGTGCTTCCCCAACGTGTCCAGCTCCGTGCGCGCCGAGCAGTTGAGCACGTCAGGCCTGTGCCCAGCAAAAGAACACTTCTTTCAGCCAAGAAGAAGAGAGCAAGAGCTGAAAATGTGAAGCTCGATCGATCTGCAGAAGAGCAATCAGCCAATACGCACGTCCAAATCCCCTAACCGCCTTCCCTCCCCCCCTCAACCCCCCCCCAACTCCTCTCCCTTCCCTCACTTACCCCACCATGCACACTCACTGCCAGTTGCTTTCAAGCAAGAAGCTGCAAAGCGGAGGGCACTCACAAGGCAGACGAGATGCCACGGCCAATGGGAAGAGCGCGAGCACGACACACGAGACTGCCGCCCTTGGCCAGCGAACCCACCCAGTGCCGTTCTCGCCCCATCACGTTCGCCGGCGTCGCACCCAGCATCGGCGCCAGCGCCGGCGCCAGCGCCGGCGCCAATGCCGGCGGAGGGGGTGAGACAGTAGGCGGAAGCAGGTGGGGTGCGGAAGGAGGAGGAGATGATCGGCGTGGCCCATCCCATGCTGGTGCTGGTGCTACCGCTGCTGATGGCGTTTGTGATGGACCCCCCTCCAGGCGCGCTCGAGAAGCAGGAGTGGGAAGCTTGCCCTTGCCACCAAAGCCGGCGGCCGAATCAGCAGCTGGCGCGGCGTGCACCACATCGAACATGCTCTTGCGCTTCCGCAGCTCCTCCGGCTGCCCACCGAGCGGACCGCCGTCGATGCTGGCAAGTCGATAGTCATCATGATCGTCGCCATCACGCCCATAGTGCGTCTGCACCTGGTGAGGCGGAGGCGGCGATACAACGGCAGCTCCATCTGGGCCCCGCAGCCTCTTGAAGTCCGGCCCTCTTTCCTTCCAAACCTCGTCCTCCAAAAACGGCCTGCCATGCCGCCCCCCAAACCCCGCGTGCCTCGGTGCCCTCTCATCAAACCAGACTCCGTCAGGACCTTCACCGCGGTCATCAGGAAAGCCCCCGCCACCGGCAGCCCAGTCCTGAGGTGGTGGCCATGCGTGTCCGTTGCCCTCCCGACCTCTCCATCCTTCATCTGGTCGATCCGGTCCCCCCCAATCCTCCGGAGGGCCGCGGAATGGCATGCCACCCCTGCCATCCCATTCAACTTGCACAGTGTCCCTTCCAGGCCGAGACTCCCAGCCATGGCCAGGCCCTCGCCCCCCTCTTGGAAAGTCGCCCCACTCAGGAGCACCACCAGGGGGCCCCCCACCTCTGCCTCCTGGCATCCGCCGCGGGCCACCTCCGTCCATTGGCCTCCGAATTTCCTCCCCGGATCCCACCCCCTCAGCCGGCCCGTCATCTCCTCCTATCGCACGACCGCCGGCGAGCGGGGGTGCTGCCTCACTTTTGGAGAAGCGAACGCACACGCGAGGGTCGTTGAACAGGACCCCGTCGAGGCAGCGCTGTGCAGCGGCCGCCTCTGACACATGCGCCATTTGCACAAACGCGTAGTTGCGTTCTAGAAACGCCTTGATGCGGCGGATGCGGCCAAACGGTGCAAAAGCGTCCGCGAGCATCTGCTCCGTGACCCGCAAGGGTTGGGGAAAGCACACCCACAGCATGTCGCTTGCCTCGTCCTTGCCGCCGCCCCTTCTGCCACCGCCTGCCGCCCCCTCGCCTCTGCCTACCCCACGGCCACTGCCAACGCCACCGCCACCTCCTCGCCCTCCTTGCCTGCTGTCGTCGCCTCTGCCACTGCCACTGCCAGTGCCCCTGCCCGTGCCCAAACTTCCTCGTGTGTCAGCGCCAGCAGCAGCTTGTGCAACTTCCACCTTCCCTCCACCTCTGTTGCTCTCGCTTCCTGCTTTTGCTGCAAGCTGCTCTTTCTGTGGACCGCTTGAGCTGCCATCTGCGGCTGTTACAGCAGCCGAGAGCGCGGCGGCAGCAGCAGCAGCAGCAGCACCGCTCTTGGTGTTGCTAGCAGGTGCCTCCACTTGCCCACCTGCAGATCCTCCGATTGCCTCCAGGTCGGCATGATCCGCCTCGGCCGTATCTGGCCAAGGCTCGTTGGCATCTCGCGCCGTAGATTCCTTCGGCACATCCGCCTGTGCCACGCCCTTTTTCACGGCCTCTCCCCTTTTTGCTGCCCCAGAACCTGGACCTGCCGCTTGCTTGCCCTGGTCTGCACCGTTCTTGACCGTCTTTGTTCCCTTCTGGAATGTAGACGGGAGATGGAGAGAGAGAGAGAGGACAAAAAAAAGGAGGGGATGAAGACTGGACCGGCAGATACTTAACTGACAAACGCAGGACAAAAGGAGAGGGTGATGACTGGACTGGACTGGCAGGCACTTAGCTGACAGACGCAGGACAAAAGGAGGGGATGATGACTGGACCGGCAGGTACTTAGCTGAAAAACGGATGTGTTTGGCAATGCTGTGGGAATGTCACACATGCACCGCAGTGCTGAAGTCCTCATGGCAAGTCGCAAGAGACGAACCATCTCCGGTTGGACCAGGGGCAAGCGCAAAGGTCTCCTTGCCCAAGACAAGCCACACCCACCCACACACACACCCCCACACACACACATCCACACATCCACACATCCACACACCCACACACCCACACATCCACACATCCACACATCCCACATCCACACATCCACACACCCACATACCCACACATCCACACATCCACACACCCACACACACTCACACCCACACACCCACACATCCACACACCCACACATCCACACATCCACACATCCACACATCCACATACCCACACACCCACACACCCACACATCTATATACCCACACACCCACACATCCACACACCCAGATACCCACACACCCACACATCCACACACCCACATACCCACGCACCCACACATCCACACATCCACACATCCACACATCCACACATCCACACATCCACACATCCACATACCCAAACAACCACACATCCACACATCTACATACCCACACACCCATACACCCACACATCCATATACCCACACACCCACACATCCACATAACAACACACCCGCACACCCACATGCCCACACACCCACACACCCACACACCCACATGCCCACACACTAAAAAATCCACACGCCGACACACCCACACCACCAAACACCTACCCACCTACACACCCACACACCTGCACACCCACACACCTACCGACCCACACACGTACACTCCCACTCCTACACACCCACACACCTATACACCCACAGACCCACACTCCCAAAAACCTACATACCTTGCCAGCGCTAGAATCAGGATCCAAGTCTTTGCGCGCAAACTGCACCCGCCATGGCTTGCCGGTCTCCAGCCGTTTCCCAATCATACCAGCGATGGCGTCGGCCGCTGCTGACGGCGCTTCAAAGTCCACCAACGCCCAGTGGCTGTGGAAGCGCACGTTCAGAACCTTTCCAAAACGGCCAAACTCCGCCTCCAGCAACTCCGCCGTGATGCGCGCCTTGCCCCAGCTCACCCACAGAGTTCGGTCCAGACAGCCCTGCACAAGCGCAGCTCACCCACAGAGTTCGGTCCAGACAGCCCTGCACAAGCGCAGCTCACCCACAGAGTTCGGTCCAGACAGCCCTGCACAAGCGCAGCTCACCCACAGAGTTCGGTCCAGACAGCCCTGCACAAGCGCAGCTCACCCACAGAGTTCGGTCCAGACAACCCTGCACAAGCGCAGCTCACCCACAGAGTTCGGTCCAGACAGCCCTGCACAAGCGCAGCTCACCCACAGAGTTCGGTCCAGACAGCCCTGCACAAGCGCAGCTCACCCACAGAGTTCGGTCCAGACAGCCCTGCACAAGCGCAGCTCACCCACAGAGTTCGGTCCAGACAGCCCTGCACAAGCGCAGCCACCCACAGAGTTCGGTCCAGACAGCCCTGCACAAGCGCAGCTCACCCACAGAGTTCGGTCCAGACAGCCCTGCACAAGCGCAGCCACCCTAAGGATTTGGAACAGGCAACACGCTCTTCTCATGACGCACACTGAGGACATCGGCACAAATGGAGGGAGTGACAGGTTGATGTGCCACGGCTGCTGCCCTCAACCCGTCGCAGTAGGGGCACGAGGCAGAAGGCCACAAGGCCAAGAAAGAGTGTTGACCACACCCGCGTTTTCCTCGCACATCAAAGAAGAGCGTGGGCTCCTGCTAGGCGCGAACAAGAATCTTCTCAATGTCCTCTACCCACATCGGCGTGCAGTCGCACAAACAAACGATACCTGGACAACTGAAGGCCGGGGCTGCAGGCAGCCTCAGCGCATCACACCAGATGGGAAAAAAAAAAAAAAACAAAAAATAAAACCCACCGCAGGAACTTCCCCAGGCGGAGGGCGCGATGACGCCGCAGCAGAAGGTGCAGCGACAGCACCACTGCGCGCGCCGCCATGAGCGCCACCATGGGGGCCGCCAGGCACAACACCCGGGCCACCTGCAAACCGGGCGTCACGCAGCGGCTTCGCACGCTCCACCCTCAGCTTCGGCAGTCCGGGCAGCAGCTGCACGCCGTGCAGACTGCGCAGCGCGTCCGCCGCCTGCGCCACCGTTGCCATGCCCACATAAGCGCAGTTCTTGTGCCGCATGACGCTGAACCGCGTCACCTGCCCGTGCTTTCTGAATGCGTCCAGCAGCACGTTCTCCGGCAGCTGCGGCACCACGCTGCCCACCCACAGCTGCCGCCCCTCCGCATCCGCACCTGCGTCCATCTCCGCATCCACGCCGACGTCCATGTCCGCATCGCCGCCACCCCTTGCCATCATCCCTGATGCCAGCCCTACCCCAGACACATGGGCTGAGGACGAGTTTCTGGGCTGAGTCGAAGGCGTGGGGTATGGGGAGGGCAAGGGCGACGGGGAAGGGGAAGGGAAGGGTGCACCATCACCGCCCACAGGGCGGTGGGGCGCAGGGAGTCTCGACATCGGAGGTTGGTGGTGCCGCGCTTCAGCAGCTGGCAACGGCAAGGGCAGTGGCAGCCCAGGCGGCGGCAGCCTCGGCGGAATGGGCGTCAGAGTCTGCGCAAGCTGCAGGGTAGTGGCGGCAGTGGCGTGCGCGATGGCTTGTGCTAAGGAGAGCTTGGCTGAGGTCTGCTGCTCCTGCGGAAGAATACTGGTTGGGATAGTGGACCCCACTACGCCCCTGTCGCCACCACCACCGCCGCCACCACCTTTGCCACCACCGCCGTCACCACTGCCGCCACCACCGCCGCCACTGCTGCCACCCGCACTACTGCCTCTACGGCTACCACCTCCACCCTCACCACTGCCGACCGCGCCTACGCCAGCGCCTGCGCCTGCAGCCACACCTGCGCGGCCACTAGCGGAGCTCGAAAAAGCGCCTGCGCGCGCTGCTGCCAGGCCTAGGGGGAGCGACGCCAGCGGAGTTGGCGGTGGTCTCCCTCGCATACCTCCGGTTGAACCTGCGATCGGACTGTGTCCAGCCAGTCCTGTGGCCGGCCTTAGGGAGCCTGCGGACAGACTCTGCGCCAGCAGACCAATAGGCGGCAAGGAAAGCACGCCCGAATTGCCTGGCGATCCCTTCGGCGGAGCCTCCAGCGCGAGGAGTCGCGGATTCTGTAGCTCGGCAGCAGCGGCGTCCACAGCAGCGGCGGAAGCAGCGGTGGAGAGGCGCGAGAGCTGCGAAAGGTTGTAGATGTCAGTTGGGAGTTGGATTGAATCCTCACGACGCTCCATGCCCGTGACTACAGGGATCGCGGGGTTATTGAATGGAGATGCGGTGCGACAGCCATGGCTTCAGCGCAAGCTGCATCTTCGCGTGAGACGGACGAGAGGCAAGCGAGTGACAAGAGGCTTGAACCGACCACCAGTTACTGCTAGTGATTCCGACACCACTGGGCGGGTTACGAAGTGGCGAGAGGTTGCGATGGTTAAGCGAGCTCTCTTCCAGTTGCGCGAATCCGCCATTCTACTCGTGCATTCGGCGGCGATTATCCATTCATTAACCGCCGATTAACTGGCCGTCGAACCCCGAAATAGTCTACGTGGCATGCTTCCACAGTTGTGGGAGAATCATTCCGTAAATCAACATGCACAATCACAACGAATGCCCACAATCAAGGCGTCATCTATAAGTTTCATGGGAAAACGTCATTCACTAAAAAGGGAGCACCACCCACGGTCGAAAGGCACCTATCCGAGCCATCGGTTAAGCCGACCATGTATGAGTGAAAAACGACTACCCGAATCGTGATATCTAGTTGCAAGTCCCCATCGATGGGTTGCAACGCGAGGGCGGCACGGCCGATCAGCTCGATGGGTAGTGGGCGACCTCAGCACGCGACGGCAAACACCTGGCGTGGAGTACAAACCCCGCGAAACACGAGGGCCCATGTCGAATTCACCGCTGATTAGAACAGCCGACCTCGAAGGCGGGGAATCAATCGAGAATCATAAAAAGTCGATAAATCGAGCGGGAGAGGTAGAAAGCCTAGAATCATTAGCAGTAACCTGACGTCGGTTCCTCGCCCTTGGCGAGGAACCGACGGCGATGACAGGCGAGGGGCCAAAGACATTGCCATGGAGAGAGGGGTCGAGTTCCGAAGTCGAACAAGTCGTTATGCGCTCGAAATGGAAGTTGTAGGCGGACTAATGAGTTAGCCGCGCGCGCGACGCTTTGGAGAAGTAGTTAGATATGACAGAACTTCTTCGCGCCATCCATGACCGTGGAACTAAAAATAACTAATCAGTTGTGGACGTTGTTTCATTTCCATGTTGAGTCCTGGACCTACATTGCTCGAGTGCAACAACATGTCAATGACGTCCGTGTCGCCAAGTCGAGGCCCAAAGGTGCACTGAGGGACGGTGGTAGTGCTTACACAACGTTGTAGTGCATGGTGAGGCCATACGAGCCTGCCATGTTACGGCCAATCGCATTTTCACATTCTTAAGTGTTACAAACTTAAACGCCCAAACATATGATAGCCAAGAACAAATTCGATGGGAAAAACTTGCACTGTTGCTTGAATTTAAGGGGATTCAATCCAAAACACGTTCAAAGCATTAACTGATTAGCCGTAGTCCGAAGCGACTAATTGCATTTGATTAATTAATCTGAACTAGTTAATGAGAAACTTCAACCGCACATGCCCTTTTTTATTAGTTCAAATGAACTAAGAGGGAAAACACTTGCAATGTCGTGAAACTGTCACACAACTGACAACCGCTCAAGGATGTGGATGGCCTTGACGGCCAGAGCTCGCTAGTTTTTATCCCGACAACTTATTAACAACTACAAACTACTTGATTCATTTTGGAACCGGACCAAGGATGGAGTGGTGCCAATTTTTTTCCCAAAGAAAAGCCCCCTTACTTTTTCCAAAGTGTGGCACCATATACTACTCACATTCTATTAATTTCCACCATCCCATTTACCACCAATTTTATCCTACTATCGGCTCTTTTTGTTGTTCAAAAATCTATAGGGACCATATATACTTCTATTTGGCTACACATTCAATATTATCTTAGTAAAATAAAAACGTTTGATTAATTACTTATGCAAGGTCACCACTCAAGAACGAGAAGGGTTTGACGATGGCACCGATCACGTATGGGTATTGCTGAAAGCTTGATATGGCTATAAACAGGTACCGAGGTGTTTGAACAAGGAGATGTGGTGCACCTTAAATTAAGGTGGGTCCATACATGATCTAAGTGACCCTTTTCTATAGTTGCATTGAGAGGACCGTCATCTTGTTGTTTCACTTATGTATGTGGATGATCTTCTTAACCTGTCTTCCTCATTCCCACTCATTCTACGTACCAAAGAACTCCAAACGCCACACAAAAAAATGACAAACTTGGAGGAAGCGCAAAGTTTTTCTGGTTACGACTATTCCTTGATATAGGAGAGCACGTACACTTACCCTACATCAAGGACAATTCATTTCACTCCTCATCACACCCTTTCAACATCTTCTGCAACATCTGCCACCACATCAGTCCCCCATGAACCCTGACGTTTATGCACACCTACAAGATGCATAAACCACAGACTATGGACCTGAGACGGACCCCACCCTATACTGACAGACCATTGGTAGCCTCTCCTGCTTGGCCTCCATAACCTGACTCGACATCACATGTGTGGTAAATGTACTAGCCAAGTTCAGCTAGAAACCGCAAAAAAACGTATCACAATGTATTATTGAAAATGTTATGTTATATATTAGACATGAATGCGCTTGGCCTGGTATATGCCCCTACTCCTTGCCTACTACTTGATGGATAGGTATGTTATTTCTGTGTGGGGCTTAACTGTGTCGTGGCGTATTTCAAAGAAATGATTTGTTGCACGTCGTGTAGCTTAAATTGAGTATGGTGCTATTTTAGGCTGTTTGAGAAGATTTTTTCCTAGCACGTTTCATTTAGGAACTTGGGTAGATTATGTCTGTCGTACTCATACATACGAGCAGCTTTGCAACATGCCACATCACTGCCAATGACGACGTGCTGTATCCATGCACTAGGCACATCAATGTTTAATTTCATGTTATCCATGGGGTAGTTGATGTTGGAATCGTTCAATTTTATCGCACTTGTGGCGATGCCCAGTTGGCTTACTTTGTCACACAATTTCTTATCTCATCATCACTAAATTGTCCGCTACATCACCTTAGTTATTCACCTATTGCCCTCATGCCAAGGGGTGTTTGAATCTAGTGTACATATTCCTTCCATTATGTGGGCATGCGTGTGGATTGCGTTTTATTTTCATGAGTGGATGTGATGCACTGTGAACACATAATTTCTACAATCGTCTGCCCTCTTTCGAACATCAGCCGCTCTCTCATTACTTACCTCCTGACTATGAGGTTCATAGCTCTGCGTATCTGACATATTCCTTGCTTTTCCATTAACATGTTTCGATTTCTTGCTGAATGAACCTCGTTAAGACCACGAACATGATGGCCCATAGGACCGAAGCAAGTTAAAAACGTTTTTGAAATAGTCTGGACCCTAGAGGGGGTTTGCGGTTTGTGCCGCATGTTTTTGGGGGACGAGCGACGGCTTTGCCTTCGCCCTCACTATGCAATGGCGAGCCTCGCTCACCAGCCACAGGGTGAGGCTCGACCAACGAGCCTCACCCGAACCATAATACGGTCTGCATGCTAATACTTCAGTTTTTCTTTTTGAAAATTCCATGGAAAATATGCTGTAGCTTCCTCAATAATAACCTGTTGGATGCAAGAAAATTTGCAAAATAGTTTACGATTTGTCCTTGAGTCAGCTCATGTGTAGCTATGCTAGTGATGTGATGTCCTACCACATGCTTCCAATTTTCTGCCAACACCATAGGAGGAGCCTATTCCAAAAATGGTATTTTCTGACTAAGTAGTACCTAAACATTGGTGCTCCAGCAGTAGCGCCTACTACACTAAGAATGCCTTGAAGAACCA
>SZWC01001377.1:123741-133806 GCA_023375785.1 Penium margaritaceum
ATAATACGGTCTGCATGCTAATACTTCAGTTTTTCTTTTTGAAAATTCCATGGAAAATATGCTGTAGCTTCCTCAATAATAACCTGTTGGATGCAAGAAAATTTGCAAAATAGTTTACGATTTGTCCTTGAGTCAGCTCATGTGTAGCTATGCTAGTGATGTGATGTCCTACCACATGCTTCCAATTTTCTGCCAACACCATAGGAGGAGCCTATTCCAAAAATGGTATTTTCTGACTAAGTAGTACCTAAACATTGGTGCTCCAGCAGTAGCGCCTACTACACTAAGAATGCCTTGAAGAACCACTATAAATCCACCAGCTGAAACACCTGTCTTTTTTCCATAAGGACTCATGGATCCTTAGTAAAACAACAAGGCTTTTGCAAAAGGCAGAATCACCCTTTTACCCAATCCGCGAGAGTGGTGGTGACGTCCTATCCAATAATTATATTATATTGATGCCATGTCCAATGACTTACAAAGTAGGACTGCCTTGCTCACTTGCTTCACCATGGTCGATTGCGTATGCGCCACTGATCGAGCACAACGAGGTGGGGCATCTCAACCCTCCTCGCGATTCTTGTTGCCATGCAAGAATCACGATCGAGCGAAAATGCCCGTCCTCAAAATCCAGCGGAAATGCTCGTTCTTTTTTTCCTAACACGCAAACCCTTCCTGTTTTAACATGCAAATCCCAACTTGGAATACATTTAGGGTTTTAGTGTTTTAGTTTTGCGCGAGCTCCTGCTGGCCCCCGCGGTAGCGGGGCCCAGCGGCTTCCCTTTCACCGCATGGGGAGTCTCGGACCCCCCATGCGAACCAAACACAAACCCTCCCACGAATATTCACAAACACCTCAAATGAGGGGTTTGTGAATGTTCAAAGAAATTGTCGACATCAGCATGTCGACGTTACATCGCATGAAGCGTCGACATGCTTTGTTTTCATGTTGTTCGTGGATAGGTTGTCTATTTTCGCAGGTCAGCGGGTAGGGGAGTCTTATTCTTTCGAATGCCGGGTAATGTAGTTTTATTATTTCAAACGACGAGTAGTACATACACACATTCGGATTTCGTGGATAATCCAAAAAACAGATACACATACATCCTTTTGCAAATTGCTACTGTTACCATCGTGCAATGTCTCACCCTCACGACACCGTAAAGGATTAGGGAGGTCTATCTTATCCCCTTCACAAGAAAAAGATTGCATGGCAAATCTATCACAACACTTTGGGTGTGGAACGAGTCATGGCCAATTAGGGTAGAAGAATCATCCATTGGACACGTTGAAGAGTATTTTACTCACCTACGTGGGTAGGGTTCTTGTCAAGATGTCTATTGAATGCCACAAATTTGGACACTTGCTACACTAGAGATGCCTTTGATTTGGTGACAGCCTCCTTAATTAAGCCAAGGGGCTATAGAAGCCGTTTGTGCACTGTCAACTATGCCTGACTGCGGCTGACTGCGCTTGACTGCGTCTGAGTGCGTCTAAGTGCGCCTGAGTGCGCCTGAGTGCGCCTGACTGCGCCTGACATCGTGTGACTGCGCCTGACTGCGTCTGAGTGTGCCTCAGTGCGCCTGTGTGTGCCTGAGTGCGCCTGAGTGCGCCTGAGTGTGCCTGAGTGCGCATGAGTGCGCCTGAGTGCGCCTGAGTGCGCCTGAGTGCGCCTGAGTGCGCCTGAGTACCCTTGACAGCCTGAGTGCGCCTGAGTGCGCTTGAGTGCGCCTAAGTGCGCCTGACTGTGCCGGACTGCGCCTGACTCTGCCTCAGTGCGCCTGAGTGCGCTTGAGTGCGCCTGAGCACTCCTGAGTGCGCTTGAGTGTGCCTGAGTGCGCCTGAGTGCGCCTGAGTGTACCTGAGTACGCCTGAGTGCGCCTGAATGCGCCTGAGTCCGCCTGAGTGCGCCTGAGTGCGCCTGAGTGTGCCAGAGTGCGCCTGAGTGCGCCTGACTATGTCTGATTGCGCCTGAGTGCGCTTACTTGCGCCTGAGTGCGCCTGAGTGCGCCTGACTACGCCTGACTACGCCTGACTACGCCTGACTGTGCCTGACTCCGCCTGAGTGCGCCTGAGTGTGCCTAAGTACGCCTGAGTGCATCTGAGTGCGCCTGAGTGCGCTTGAGTGCGCCTGAGTGTGCCTGAGTGCGCCTGAGTGCGCCCGAGTACGCCTAAGTGCGTCTGAGTGCGCCTGACAAAGCCTGACTGCGCCTGACTACGCCTGACTGCGCCTGACTACACCTGACTCTGCGTGACTGCGCCTGACTGCGTCTGAGTGAGCCAGAGTACGCCTCAGTGCGCCATACTGCGCCTGAGTGCGCCTCAGTGCGCCAGAGTGCCCCTCAGTGCGCCTGAGTGCGCCTGAGTGTGCCTGACTGTGGGTAACTGTGTTTGACTGCGCCTGAGTGCGCCTGAGTGCGCCCGACTGCGCCAGACTGTGCCTGACTCCACCTGAGTGCGCCTGAGTGCACCTGAGTGCGCCTGAGTGTGCCTGACTGTGTTTGACTGTGTCTGACTGCGCCTGAGTGCGCCTGAGTGCGCATGAGTGCGCCTGAATGCGCCTGAGTGCGCCAGAGTGCGCCTGAGTGCGCCTGTGTGCGCCTGACTGCGCCGGACTGCGCCTAACTCCGCCTGAATGAGCGTGAGTGTGCCTGAGTACGCCTGAGAGCGCCTGAGTGCGCCAGAGTGCGCCTGAGTGCGCCTGAGTGCGTCTGAGTGCGCCTGAGTGCGCCTGCGTGCGCCTGCGTGCGCCTAAGTGCGCTTGCGTGCGCCTGAGTGCGCCTGAGTGCGCCCGAGTGCGCCTGAGTGTGCCTGAGTGCTCTTGAGTGTGCCTGAGTGCGCCTGAGTGCGCCTGAGAGCGACTGAGTGCGCCTGTGTGCGCCTGACTGCGCCGGACTGCGCCTAACTCCGCCTGAATGAGCGTGAGTGTGCCTGAGTACGCCTGAGAGCGCCTGAGTGCGCCAGAGTGCGCCTGAGTGCGCCTGAGTGCGTCTGAGTGCGCCTGAGTGTGCCTGCGTGCGCCTGCGTGCGCCTGAGTGCGCCTGAGTGTGCCCGAGTGCGCCTGAGTGTGCCTGAGTGCTCTTGAGTGTGCCTGAGTGCGCCTGAGTGCGCCTGAGAGCGACTGAGTGCGCCTGAGTGCGCCTGAGTGCACCTGAGTGCACCTGGGTGTGCGTGAGTGCGCCTGAGTGCACCTGCATGCACATGACTACGCCTGACTTCGCCTGACTGCGCCTGAGTGCGCTTGAGTGCGCCCGAGTGCGCCTGAATGTGCCTTAGTGTGCCTGAGTGCGCCTGAGTGCGCCTGAGTGCGCCTGAGTGCGCCTAAGTGCGCCTGAGTGCGCGTGACTGCGCCTGACTTCGCCTGACCGCGCCTTACTGTGCTGGACTGTGCTTGAGTGCGCCTGAGTGCGCCTGAGTGCGCCTGAGTGCGTTTAAGTGCACCTGAGTGCGCCTGAGTGGGTTCGAGTGCGCCTGAGTGTGCCTGAGTGCGCCTGAGTGCGCCTGAGTGCGCCTGCTTGCGTCTGATTGCGCCTGATTGTGCCTGAGTGCGCCTGAGTGTGCCTGACTTCGCCTGACAACACTTGACTGTGCCTGACTCCGCCTGAGTGCGCCTGAGTGCGCCTGAGTGCGCTTGAGTGCGCCTGAGTGCGCCTGAGTGCACCTGGGTGTGCGTGAGTGCGCCTGAGTGCGCCTGAGTGCACCTGGGTGTGCGTGAGTGCGCCTGAGTGCGCCTGAGTGCACCTGGGTGTGCGTGAGTGCGCCTGAGTGCGCCTGAGTGCACCTGGGTGTGCGTGAGTGCGCCTGAGTGCGCCTGAGTGCACCTGGGTGTGCGTGAGTGCGCCTGAGTGCACCTGCATGCACATGACTACGCCTGACTTCGCCTGACTGCGCCTGAGTGCGCTTGAGTGCGCCCGAGTGCGCCTGAATGTGCCTTAGTGTGCCTGAGTGCGCCTGAGTGCGCCTGAGTGCGCCTGAGTGCGCCTGAGTGCGCCTGAGTGCGCGTGACTGCGCCTGACTTCGCCTGACCGCGCCTTACTGTGCTGGACTGTGCTTGAGTGCGCCTGAGTGCGCCTGAGTGCGCCTGAGTGCGCTTAAGTGCACCTGAGTGCGCCTGAGTGGGCTCGAGTGCGCCTGAGTGTGCCTGAGTGCGCCTGAGTGCGCCTGAGTGCGCCTGAGTGCGCCTGCTTGCGTCTGATTGCGCCTGATTGTGCCTGAGTGCGCCTGAGTGTGCCTGACTTCGCCTGACAACACTTGACTGTGCCTGACTCCGCCTGAGTGCGCCTGAGTGCGCCTGAGTGCGCCTGAGTGCTCCTGACTGTGCCTGACTGCGCCTGACTGCGCTTGACTGCACTTGAGTGCGCCTGAGAGCACCTGAGTGGGCCTGAGTACGCCTGAGTGCGCCTTACTGCGCCTGAGTGCGGCTGAGTGCGGCTGAGTGCGCCTGAGTGCGCCTGAGTGCGCCTGAGAGCGCCTGACTGCGCCAGAGTGCGACTGAGTGCGCCTGAGAACACCTGAGTGCGCCTGAGTGGGCGTGATTGCCCCTGAGTGCGCCTGAGTGCGCCAGAGTGCGACTGAGTACGCCAGAGAGCGCATGAGAGCGCCTGAGTGCGCCTGAGTGCGCCTGAGTGCGCCTGAGTGCGCCTGAGGGCGCCTGAGTGCGCCTGAGTGCGCCTGAGTGCGCCAGAGTGCGACTGAGTACGCCAGAGAGCGCATGAGAGCGCCTGAGTGCGCCTGAGTGCGCCTGAGTGCGCCTGAGTGCGCCTGAGGGCGCCTGAGTGCGCCTGAGTGCGCATGAGTGCGCCTGAGTGCGCCTGAGTGCGCCTGTGTGCGCTTGCGTGCGCCTGCGTGCACCTGAGTGCGCTTGCGTGCCCCTGAGTGCGCCTGAGTGCGCCTGAGTGCGCCTGAGTGCACCTGAGTGCGCCTGAGTGTGCCTGAGTGCGCCTGAGTGCACCTGAGTGCGCCTGAGAGCAACTGAGTGTACCTGAGTGCGCTTGAGTGCGCCTGAGTGTGCCTGAGTGCGCCTGAGTGCACCTGAGGGTGTGTGAGTGCGCCTGAGTGCGCCTGCATGCACCTGACTATGCCTGACTGCGCCTGACTGCGCCTGACTGCGCCTGTGTGCGCTTGAGTACACTTGAGTGCGCCCGAGTGCGCTTGAATGTGCCTCAGTGTGCCTGAGTGGGCCTGGGTGCGCCTGAGTGCGCCTGAGTACGCCTGTGTGCGCCTGGGTGCGCCTGACTGCGCCTCACTTCGCCTGACTGCGCCTGAGTGCGTCTGATTGCGCCTCACTGCGCCTGACTGTGCCTGACTGCGCCTGACTGCGCTGACTGCGCCTGAGTACGCCTGAGTGCGCCTGAGTGCACCTGAGTGCGCCTGAGTGCGCCTGAGTGCGCCTGTGTGCGCCTGAGTGTGCCTGAGTGCACCTGAGTGCGTTTGAGTGCGCCTGAGTATACCTGAGTGTGCCTGAGTGCACCTGCTTGCGTCTGACTGCGCCTGAGTGCGCCTGACTGCGCCTGAGTGTGCCTGATTGCGCCTGACAACGCCTGATTACGCTTGACTGCGCCTGAGTGCGCTTGACTCCGCCTGAGTGCGCCTGAGTAAGCCTGAGTGCGCCTGAGTGCGCCTGAGTATGCCTGAGTGCGCCTGAATACGTGCGAGTGCGCCTGAGTGTGCCTGAGTGCGCCCGAGTGTGCCTGAGTGCGCTTGAGTGCGCCTGACTATGTCTGACTGCGCCTGAGTGCGCCTGACTCTGCCTGAGTGCGCCTGAGTGCGCCTGACTACGCCTGACTGTGGCTCACTGCGCCTCACTGCGCCTGATTGCGCTTGAGTGCCCCTGAGTGCGCCTGAGTGCGCCTGACTCTGCCTGAGTGCGCCTGAGTGCGCCTGACTACGCCTGACTGTGGCTCACTGCGCCTCACTGCGCCTGATTGCGCTTGAGTGCCCCTGAGTGCGCCTGAGTCTGCCTGAGTGCGCCTGAGTGCGCCTGAGTACGCCTGAGTACGCCTGAGTACACCTGAGTGCGCCTGAGTGCGCCTGAGTGCGCCTAAGTGCACCTGAGTGCGTCTGAGTGCGCCTGAGTGTGCCTGAGTGCGCCTGAGTGCGCCTGAGTACGCCTGAGTACGCCTGAGTACACCTGAGTGCGCCTGAGTGCGCCTGAGTGCGCCTAAGTGCACCTGAGTGCGTCTGAGTGCGCCTGAGTGTACCTGAGTGTGCCTGAGTGTGCGTGCTGGAGTCTGACTGCGCCTGAGTGCGCCTGACTGCGCCTGAGTGCGCCTGACTGCGCCTGACTCCGCCTGACTGCGCCTGACTCCGCCTGACTGCGCCTGACACCGCCTAAGTGTGCCTGAGTGCGCCTGAGTGCGCCTGAGCGCGCTTGACTGCGCCTGAGTGCACATGAGTGCGCCTGAGTGCGCCTGAGTGCGCATGAGTGTGCGTGACTGCGCCTGACTGCACCTGACTGCGCCTTACTACGCCTGACAGCGCCTGACTGCGCCTGATTGCGCTTGACTGCGCCTGACTGCGCCTGACTGCGCCTTAGTGCGCCTGACTGTGCCTGACTGCGCCTGACTGCGCTTGACTGCACTTGAGTGCGCCTGAGAGCACCTGAGAAGGCCTGAGTGCGCCTGACTGTGCCTGACTGCGCCTGAGTGCGCCTGACTGTGCCTGACTGCGCCTGACTGCGCTTGACTGCACTTGAGTGCGCCTGAGAGCACCTGAGAAGGCCTGAGTGCGCCTGACTGTGCCTGACTGCGCCTGAGTGCGCCTGAGTGCGCCTGAGTGCACCTGAGTGCACCTGAGTGCGCCTGAGTGCGCCTGAATGCGCCTGAGTGCGCCTGAGGGTGCCCGACTGCGCCTGAGTGCGCCTGAGTGCGCCTGAATGCGCCTGAGTGCGCTTGACTGCGCATGAGTGCGCCTGAGTGCGCCTGAGTGCGCGTGAATGTGCCTGAGTGCGCCTGAGTGCGCCTGGTACGCCTGAGTGGGCGTGAATGCGCCTGAGTGCGCGTGAGTGCGCCTGAGTGCGCCTGAGTGCGCGTGAATGTGCCTGAGTGCGCCTGAGTGCGCCTGGTACGCCTGAGTGGGCGTGAATGCGCCTGAGTGCGCGTGAGTGCGCCTGGTACGCCTGAGTGCACCTGCGTGTGCCTGACTGGGCCTGAGTGTGCCTGAGTGCGCCTAAGTGCGCCTGAGTGCAACTGAGTACGCCTTCTTGCGCCTGAGTGCGCCTGAGTGTGCCTGAGTGCGCTTGAGTGCGCCTGAGTGTGCCTGAGTACGCCTGAGTGCGTCTGAGTGCGCCTGACAAGGCCTGACTGCGCCTGACTGCGCTTGACTACGCCTTACTCTGCCTGACTGCGCCTGACTGCATCTGAGTGCGCCTGAGTGTGCCTGAGTACGCCTGAGTGCGCCTTAGTGCGCCTGAGTGCGCCTGACTGCGCCTGACTGCGGCTGACTGCGCCTGACTGCGCCTGACTGCGGCTGACTGCGCCTGACTGCGCCTGACTGCGGCTGACTGCGCCTGACTGGGTCTGACTACGCCTGACTGCGCCTGACTGCGCCTCACTGCGGCTGACTGCGCCTGACTGGGTCTGACTACGCCTGACTGCGCCTGAGTGCGCCTGAGTGCGCCTGAGTGCGCTTGAGTGCGCCTGAGTGCGCCTAAGTGCACCTGAGTGCGCCTGAGTGCGCGTGAGTGCGCGTGAGTGCGCGTGAGTGCGCCTGAGTATGCCTGAGTGCGCCTGACTGCGCGTGACTGCACCTGACTGCGCCTGACTGCGCCTCACTGCGTATGACTGTGCCTGACAGAGCCTGACTGCGCCTGACTTCGCCTGACTGCGCCTGACTACGTCTGAGTGCGGCTGAGTGCCTCTGAGTGCGCCTGAGTACACCTGGGTGCGCTTGAGTGCGCCTAAGTGTCCCTGAGTGCGCCGGAGTGTGCCTGAGTGCGCGTGAGTGCGCCTGAGTACGCGTGAGTGCGCCTGATTACTCCTCACTGCGCCTGACTGCGCCTGCCTGCGCCTGACTGCGTCTGACTGCGCTTGACTGCGCCTGACTGCGCCTGACTGCGCCAGACTATGCCTGATTGCACCTGACTGCGCCTGACTGCGTCTGAGTGCGCCTGAGTGCGCCTGACTGCGCCTGACTTCGTCTGACTGCACCTGACTGCGTCTGAGTGCTCCTGAGTGTGCTTGAGTGCGCCTGAGTGCGCCTGACTGCGCCGGACTCCGCCTGAGTGCGCCTTAGTGCGCCTGAGTGCGCCTGACTGCGCCTGAGTGCGCTTGAGTGTTCCTGAGTGCGCCTGAGTGCGCCTGAGTGCACCTGAGTACGCCTGAGTGCGCCTGAATGCGCCTGCGTGCGCCTGAGTGCGCCTGAGTGCGCCTGAATGTGCCTGAGTGCGCCTGAGTGCGCCTGACTATGTCTGACTGCGCCTGAGTGCGCCTGATTGCGCCTGAGTGCGCCTGACAGCGCCTGACTGCGCCTGACTGCGCCTGACTAGGCCTGACTGCGCCTGACTCCGCCTGAGTGCTTGAGTGCGCCTAAGTCCGCCTGAGTGCACCTGAGTGCGCCTGAGTGTGCTTGAGTGCGCCTGAGTGCGCCTGAGTGCGCCTACGTGCGCCTAAGTGCGCCTGAGTACGCCTACGTGCGCCTGAGTGCGCCTGAGTCCGCCTGAGTGCACCTGAGTGCGCCTGAGTGTGCTTGAGTGCGCCTGAGTGCGCCTGAGTGCGCCTACGTGCGCCTAAGTGCGCCTGAGTACGCCTACGTGCGCCTGAGTGTGCCTGACAAAGCCTGACTGCGCCTGACTGTGCCTGACTGCGCCTGACTACGCCTGATTCTGCCTGACTGCGCCTAACTGTGTCTAAGTGCGCAGAAGTGCGCCTGAGTGCGCCTTAGTGCGCCTGAGTGCGCCTGACAAAGCCTGACTGCGCCTGACTGTGCCTGACTGCGCCTGACTACGCCTGATTCTGCCTGACTGCGCCTAACTGTGTCTAAGTGCGCAGAAGTGCGCCTGAGTGCGCCTTAGTGCGCCTGAGTGCGCCTCAGTGCGCCCGAGTGCCCCTGAGTGCGCCTGAGTGCGCCTGAGTGCGCCCGAGTGCGCCTGACTGTGTCTCACTGTGTCTGACCGCGCCTGAGTGCGCCTGAGTGCGCCTGAGTGCGCCTGAGTGCGCCTGAGTGCGCCCGAGTGCGCCTGTGTGCGCCTGAGTGCGCCTGAGTGCGCCTCAGTGCGCCTGCGTGCCCCTGCGTGCGCCTGTGTGCACCTAAGTGCGCCTGAGTGCGCCTGAGTGCGCCTGAGTGCGCCCGAGTGCGCCTGTGTGCGCCTGAGTGCGCCTGAGTGCGCCTCAGTGCGCCTGCGTGCCCCTGCGTGCGCCTGTGTGCACCTAAGTGCGCTTGCGTGCGTCTGAGTGCGCCTGAGTGCGCCTGAGTGCGCCTGAGTGTGCCTGAGTGCGCCTGAGTGTACCTAAGTGCGCCTGAGTGCGCCTTAGAGCGACTGAGTGCGCCTGAGTGTGCGTGAGTGCACCTGAGTGCACCTGAGTGTGCGTGAGTGCGCCTGAGTGCGCCCGCATGCACCTAACTACGCCTGACTGCGCCTGACTGCGCCTGAGTGCCCTTGAGTGCGCTTGAGTGCGCCCGAGTGCGCCTGAATGTGCCTCAGTGTGCCTGAGTGCGCCTGAATGCGCCTGACTGCGCCTGACTGTGCCTGACTGCGCCTGACTGCGCCTGAGTGCGCCTGAGTGCGCCTGAGTGCCCCTGAGTGCGCCTGAGTGCACCTGAGTACGTCTGAGTGCGCCTGAGTGTACCTGAGTGTGCTTGAGTGCGCCTGAGTGCGCCTGAGTGCCCCTGAGTGCGCCTGAGTGCACCTGAGTACGTCTGAGTGCGCCTGAGTGTACCTGAGTGTGCTTGAGTGCGCCTGCTTGCGTCTGACTACGTTCGAGTGTAACTCACTGCGCCTGAGTGCGCCTGACTGCGCCTGAAAACGCCTGACTGTGCCTGACTCCGCCTGAGTGCGCCTGACTCCGCCTGAGTGCGACTGAGTGCGCCTGAGTGCGCCTGAGTGCGCCTGAGTGCGCCTGAGTGCGC
>SZWC01001377.1:135655-158201 GCA_023375785.1 Penium margaritaceum
GCCTGACTCCGCCTGAGTGCGCCTGAGTGCGCCTGAGTGTGCCTGAGTGCGCCTGAGTGCGCCTGAGTGCGCCTGAGTGCGCCTGAGTGCGCCTGAGTGCGCTTGAGTGCGCCTGAGTGCGCCTGATTGCGCCTGAGTGCACCTGAGTGCGTCTGAGTGCGCCTGAGTGTACCTAAGTGTGCCTGAGTGCGCCTGCTTGGGTCTGACTGCGCCTGAGTGCGCCTGACTGCGCCTGAGTGCGCCTGACTGCGCCTGAGTGGGCCTGACTGCGCCTGACAACGCCTGACTGCGCCTGACTCCGCCTGAGTGCGCCTGAGTGCGCCTGAGTGCGCCTGAGTGCACCTGAGTGCGCCTGAGTGCGCGTGACTGCGCCTGAGTGCGCCTGAGTGCGCCTGAGTGCACCTGAGTGCGCCTGAGTGTGCGTGACTGCGCTTGACTGCACCTGACTGCGCCTGACTACACCTGACTGCGCCTGACTGCGCCTGATTGCGCCTGACTGCGCCTGACTGCGCCTGACTGCGCCTTAGTGCGCCTGACAGTGCCTGACTGTGCCTGACTACGCTTGACTGCACTTGAGTGCGCCTGAGAGCACCTGAGTGGGCCTGAGTGCGCCTGAGTGCGGTTGACAGCGCCTGAGTGCGCCTGAGTGCGCCTTAGTGCGCCTGAGTAAGCCTGAATGCGCCTGAGTGCGCCTGAGGGCGCCCGACTGCGCCTGACTGCGCTTGACTGCGCATGAGTGCACCTGAGTGCGCCTGAGTGCGCCTTAGTGCGCCTGAGTAAGCCTGAATGCGCCTGAGTGCGCCTGAGGGCGCCCGACTGCGCCTGACTGCGCTTGACTGCGCATGAGTGCACCTGAGTGCACCTGAGTGCGCCTGACTATGCCTGAGTGTGCCTGAGTGCGCCTGAGTGCGCCTGACTGGGCCAGAGTGCGCTTGAGTGCGCCTGAGTGCACCTGAGTGCGCCTGAGTGCGCGTGACTGCGCCTGAGTGCGCCTGAGTGCGCCTGAGTGCGCCTGAGTGCGCCTGAGTGTGCCTGAGTGTGCCTCAGTGCGCCTGCATGCGCCTACGTGCGCCTGAGTGCGCTTGCATGCGCCAGGGTGCGCCTGAGTGCGCCTGAGTGCGCCTGAGTGCGCCTGAGTGCGCCTGAGTGTGCCTGAGTGCGCCTGAGTGTGCCTGAGTGCGCCTGAGTGCGCCTGAGAGCGACTGAGTGCGCCTGAGTGTGCCTGAGTGCGCCTGAGTGCGCCTGACTGGGCCAGAGTGCGCTTGAGTGCGCCTGAGTGCACCTGAGTGCGCCTGAGTGCGCGTGACTGCGCCTGAGTGCGCCTGAGTGCGCCTGAGTGCACCTGCGTGCGCCTGAGTGTGCGTGACTGCGCTTGACTGCACCTGACTGCGCCTGACTACACCTGACTGCGCCTGACTGCGCCTGATTGCGCCTGACTGCGCCTGACTGCGCCTGAGTGCGCCTGAGTGCGCCTGAGTGTGCCTGAGTGCGCCTGAGTGTGCCTGAGTGCGCCTGAGTGCGCCTGAGAGCGACTGAGTGCGCCTGAGTGTGCCTGAGTGCGCCTGAGTGCACCTGAGTGTGTGTGAGTGCGCCTGAGTGCGCCTGCATGCACCTGACTACGCCTGACTGCGCCTGACTGCGCCTGAGTGCGCTTGAGTGCGCTTGGGTGGGCCCGACTGCGCCTGAATGTGCCTCAGTGTGCCTGAGTGCGCCTGAGTGCGCCTGAGTACGCCTGAGTACGCCTGAGTGCGCCTGAGTGCGCCTGAGTGCGCCTGAGTGCACCTGAGTGCGCCTGAGTGTGCGTGACTGCGCTTGACTGCACCTGACTGCGCCTGACTACACCTGACTGCGCCTGACTGCGCCTGATTGCGCCTGACTGCGCCTGACTGCGCCTGACTGCGCCTTAGTGCGCCTGACTGTGCCTGACTGCGCCTGACTACGCTTGACTGCACTTGAGTGCGCCTGAGAGCACCTGAGTGGGCCTGAGTGCGCCTGAGTGCGCCTGACAGTGCCTGAGTGCGCCTGAGTGCGCCTTAGTGCGCGTGAGTAAGCCTGAATGCGCCTGAGTGCGCCTGAGGGCGCCCGACTGCGCCTGACTGCGCTTGACTGCGCATGAGTGCACCTGAGTGCACCTGAGTGCGCCTGACTACGCCTGAGTGTGCCTGAGTGCGCTTGAGTGCGCCTGACTGGGCCTGAGTGCGCCTGAGTGTGCTTGAGTGCGCCTGAGTGCGCCTGACTGCGCCTGACTGCGCCTGACTGCGCCTGACTGCGCCTAACTGCGTCTGACTGCGCTTCACTGCGCCTGACTGCGCCTGACTGCGCCTTACTATGCTTGACTGCGCCTGAGTGCGCCTGAGTGCGCCTGAGTGCGCCTGAGTGCGCCTGAGTGCACCTGAGTGCACCTGAGTGCGCCTGACTACGCCTGAGTGTGCCTGAGTGCGCTTGAGTGCGCCTGACTGGGCCTGAGTGCGCCTGAGTGTGCTTGAGTGCGCCTGAGTGCGCCTGAGTGCGCCTGAGTACGCCAAAGAGCACCTGAGTGTGCCTGAGTGCGCCTAAGTGCGCCTGAGTGCGCCTGAGTGCGCCTTTGTACACCTGAGAGCGCCTGAGAGCGCCTGAGTGTGCCTGAGTGCACCTGAGTGCACCTGAGTGCACCTGAGTGCGCCTGACTACGCCTGAGTGTGCCTGAGTGCGCTTGAGTGCGCCTGACTGGGCCTGAGTGCGCCTGAGTGTGCTTGAGTGCGCCTGAGTGCGCTTGAGTGCGCCTGAGTGCGCCTGAGTACGCCAAAGAGCACCTGAGTGTGCCTGAGTGCGCCTAAGTGCGCCTGAGTGCGCCTGAGTGCGCCTTTGTACACCTGAGAGCGCCTGAGAGCGCCTGAGTGTGCCTGAGTGCGCCTGAGTGCGCCTGAGTGCGCCTGAGTACGCCAAAGAGCACCTGAGTGTGCCTGAGTGCGCCTAAGTGCGCCTGAGTGCGCCTGAGTGCGCCTTTGTACACCTGAGAGCGCCTGAGAGCGCCTGAGTGTGCCTGAGTGCGCCTGAGTGCGCCTGAGTGCGCCTGAGTGCACCTGAGTGCACCTGAGTGCGCCTGACTGCGCCTGAGTGTGCCTGAGTGCGCCTGAGTGCGGATGACTGCACCTGACTGGGCCTGAGTGCGCCTGAGTGCGCCTGATTGTGCCTGAGTGCGCCTGACTGCGCCTGAGTGTGCCTGAGTGCGCCTGAGTGCGGATGACTGCACCTGACTGGGCCTGAGTGCGCCTGAGTGCGCCTGATTGTGCCTGAGTGTGCGTGAATACGCCAAAGAGCGCCTGAGAGCGCCTGAGTGCACCTGAGTACGCCTGAATGCGCCTGAGTGCGCTTGAGTGCGCCTGAGTAAGCCTGAGTGCGCCTGAGTGCACCTGAGTATGCCTGAGTGCACCTGAATGCGCGTGAGTGCGCCTGAGTGTGCCTGAGTTCGCCTGAGTGTGCCTGAGTGCGCCTGAGTGCGCCTGACTATGTCTGACTGCTCCTGAGTGCGCTTGACTCTGCCTGAGTGCGCCTGAGTGCGCCTGACTACGCCTGACTGCGTCTGACTGCGCCTCACTGCGCCTGATTGCGCTTGAGTGCGCCTGAGTGCGCCTGAGTCTGCCTGAGTGCGCCTGAGTGCGCCTGAGTACGCCTGAGTGCGCCTGAGTGCGCCTGACTACGCCTGACTGCGTCTGACTGCGCCTCACTGCGCCTGATTGCGCTTGAGTGCGCCTGAGTGCGCCTGAGTCTGCCTGAGTGCGCCTGAGTGCGCCTGAGTACGCCTGAGTCCGGTTGAGTGCACCTGAGTGCGTCTGAGTGCGCCTGAGTACGCCTGAGTGCGCCTGAGTGCGCCTGAGTGCGCCTGAGAGCGCATGAGTCCGGTTGAGTGCACCTGAGTGTGTCTGAGTGCGCCTGAGCATGCCTGAGTGCGCCTGAGTACGCCTGAGTGCGCCTGAGTGCGCCTGAGTGCGCCTGAGAGCGCATGAGTCCGGTTGAGTGCACCTGAGTGTGTCTGAGTGCGCCTGAGCATGCCTGAGTGCGCCTGAGTGCGCCTGAGTGTGCCTGAGTACTCCAGAGAGCGCCTGAGTGCGCCTGAGTGCGCCTGAGTACGCCAGAGAGCGCCTGAGAGCGCCTGAGTGTGCCTGAGTGCGCCTCAGTACGCCTGAGTGCCCCTGAGTGCGCCTGAGTGCACCTGAGTGTGCCTGACTGTGCCTGAGTGCGTCTGAGTGCGTCTGAGTGCGCCAGAGTGCGCCTGACTGGGCCTGAGTGCGCCTGAGTGTGCCTGGGTGTGCCTGAGTGTGCCTGAGTACGCCAGAGAGCGCCTGAGAGCGCCTGAGTGCGCCTGAGTGCGCCTGAGTGCGCCTGAGTGCGCCTGGGTATGCCTGAGTGCGCCTGAGTAAGCCTGAGTGCACATGAGTGCGTCTGAGTGCGCCTGAGTGCGCCTGAATGCGCCTGAGTGCACCTGAGTTTGCCTTAGTGCACCTGAATGTGCCTGAGTGCGCCTGAGAGCGCCTGACTATGTCTGACTGCGCCTGATTGTGCCTGACTCTGCCTGAGTTCGTCTGAGTGCGCCTGACTACGCCTGACTGCGCCTGACTGCGCCTGACTGCGCCTAACTGCGCTTGAGTGCGCCTGAGTGCGCCTGAGTCCACCTGAGTGCGCCTGAGTACGCCTGAGTGTGCCTGAGTACGCCTGAGTGCGCCTGAGTGCCCCTGAGTGCGCCTGAGTGCGCCTGAGTGCGCCTGAGTGCACCTGAGTGCGCCTGAGTGCGCCTGACTGTGTCTGACTGTGTCTGACTGTGCCTGAGTGCGCCTAGCCGCGCCTGAGTGCGCCTGAGTGCGCCTGACTGCGCCAGACTGCGCCTGACTCCGCCTGACTGCGCCTGAGTGCGTCTGAGTGTGCCTGAGTGTACCTGAGTGCGGCTGAGTGAGCTTGAGTGCGCCTGAGTGCGCCTGAGTGCGCCTGAGTCCGCCTGAGTGCGCCTGACTGCGCCTGAGTGCGTCTGAGTGCGCCTCAGTGCGCCTGAGTGCACCGAAGTGTGCCTGAACACGCCTAACTGTGTCTGACTGCGCCTGAGTGCGCCTGACTGCGCCGGAGTTTGCCTGAGAGCGCCTGATTGCGCCTGACTGCGCCTGACTGTGCCTGACTCCGCCTGAGTGCACCTGACTCTGCCTGAGTGCGCCTGACTGTGCCTGAGTGCGCCTGAGTGCGCCTGACTGCGCCGGAGTTTGCCTGAGAGCGCCTGATTGCGCCTGACTGCGCCTGACTGTGCCTGACTCCGCCTGAGTGCACCTGACTCTGCCTGAGTGCGCCTGACTGTGCCTGAGTGCGCCTGAGTGCGCCTAACTGTGCTTGACTGCGCACGACTGCGCCTGACTCCGTCTGAGTGCGCCTGAGTGCGGCTGAGTGCGCGTAATTGCCCCTGAGTGCGCCTGACTGCGCCTAACTGTGCTTGACTGCGCACGACTGCGCCTGACTCCGTCTGAGTGCGCCTGAGTGCGGCTGAGTGCGCGTAATTGCCCCTGAGTGCGCCTGACTGCGCCTAACTGTGCCTGACTGTGCCAGACTACGCCTGACTGTGCCTGACTGCGCCTTACTGCGCCTGACTGCGCCTTAGTGCGCCTGACTGCGCCTTAGTGCGCCTGACTGCGCCTTACTGCACCTAACTGCGCCTGAGTGCGCGTGAGTGTGCCTGAGTGCGCCTTAGTGCGCCTGAGTGGGCCTAATGCGCCTGTGTGCGCCTGAGTGCGCCTGAGTGCGCCTGAGTGCGCCTGAGTGCGCCTGAGTGCGCCTGAGAGCGCCTGAGTGCGCCTAAGTGCGCCTGAGTGCGCCTGAATGTGCCTGAATGCGCCTGAGTAAGCCTGAGTGCGCCTGAGGGCGCCCGACTGCGCCTGACTGCACCTGACTGCGCCTGAGTGCGCCTAAGTGCGCCTGAGTGCGCCTGAATGTGCCTGAATGCGCCTGAGTAAGCCTGAGTGCGCCTGAGGGCGCCCGACTGCGCCTGACTGCACCTGACTGCGCCTGAATATGCCTGAGTGCACCTGAGTGCGCCTGACTGCGCCTGACTACGCCTGACTGCGCCTGAGTGTGCCTCAGTGCGCTTCAGTGCGCCTGACTTGGCCTGAGTGCGCCTGAGTGCGCTTGAGTGCGCCTGACTGCGCCTGACTACGCCTGACTGCGCCTGAGTGTGCCTCAGTGCGCTTCAGTGCGCCTGACTTGGCCTGAGTGCGCCTGAGTGCGCTTGAGTGCGCTTGAGTACGCCTGAGTATGCCAGAGAGCGCCTGAGAGAGCCTGCGTGATCCTGAGTGTGCTTGAGTGCGCCTGAGTGCGCCTGAGTGCGCCTGAGTGCGCCTGAGTGCGCCTGAGTGCACCTGAGTGCGACTGAGTGCGCCTGAGTGCGCCTAAGTGCGCCTGAGTGCGCCTGAGGGTGCCTGACGGCGCCTGACTGCGCCTAACTACGCTTGACTACCCCTGATTGCGCCTGAGTGTTCCTGAGTGCGCATGAGTGCGCCTGTGTGCGCTTGAGTGCGCCTGAGTGCGCCTGAGTGCGCCTGAGTGTGCCTGAGTGCGCCTGAATGCGCCTGAGTGCACTTGAGTGCGGCTGAGTGCACCTGAGTGCGGCTGAGTGCGCCTGAATGTGCCTTAGGGCGCCCGACTGCACATGAATGCGCCTGACTGCGCCTGAGTGCGCCTGAGTGCACCTGAGTGCGCCTGAGTGCGCCTGAGTGTACCTGAGTGCACCAAAGTGCGCCTCAGTGCGCCTGAGTGCGCCTGAGTGCGCCTGAGTGCGCTTGTGTGCGCCTGAGTGCGCCTGAGTGCGCCTGAGTGCGCCTGAGTGTGCATGAGTACTCCAGAGAGCGCCTGAGTGCGCCTGAGTGCGCCTGAGTGCGCCTGAGTGCGCCTGAGTGCGCCTGAGTACGCCAGAGAGCGCCTGAGAGCGCCTAAGTGTGCCTGAGTGCGCCTGAGTGCTCCTAAGTGCCCCTGAGTGCGCCTGAGTGCACCTGCGTGCGCCTGAGTGCGCCTGAGTGCGTCTGAGTGCGTCAGAGTGCGCCTGACTGGGCCTGAGTGCGCCTGAGTGCTCCTGAGTGTGCCTGAGTGTGGCTGAGTACGCCAGAGAGCGCCTGAGAGCGCCTGAGTGCGCCTGAGTGCGCCTGAGTGCTCCTGAGTGTGCCTGAGTGTGGCTGAGTACGCCAGAGAGCGCCTGAGAGCGCCTGAGTGCGCCTGAGTGCGCCTGAGTGCGCCAGAGTAAGCCGTAGTGCGCCTGAGTGCGCCTGAGTACGCCTGAGTGCGCCTGAATGCGCCTGAGTGCGCCTGAGTGTGCCTAAGTGCGCCTGAGTGTACCTAAGTGCGCCTGAGTGCGCCTGAGTGCGCCTGAGTACGCCTGAGTGCGCCTGAATGCGCCTGAGTGCGCCTGAGTGTGCCTAAGTGCGCCTGAGTGTACCTAAGTGCGCCTGAGTGCGCCTGACTATGTCTGACTGCGCCTGAGTACGCCTGACTCTGCCTGAGTTCACCTGAGTGCGCCTGACTACACCTGACTGCGTCTGACTGCGCCTGATTGCGCCTGACTGCGCTTGAGTGCGCCTGAGTGCGCCTGAGTGCACCTGAGTGCGTCTGACTGTGCCTGACTGTGTTTGACTGTGCCTGAGTGCGCCTAACCGCGCCTGAGTGCGCCTGAGTGCCCCTGAGTGCGCCTGAGTGCACCTGAGTGCGTCTGACTGTGCCTGACTGTGTTTGACTGTGCCTGAGTGCGCCTAACCGCGCCTGAGTGCGCCTGAGTGCCCCTGAGTGCGCCTGAGTGCACCTGAGTGCGTCTGACTGTGCCTGACTGTGTTTGACTGTGCCTGAGTGCGCCTAACCGCGCCTGAGTGCGCCTGAGTGCCCCTGAGTGCGCCTGAGTGCACCTGAGTGCGTCTGACTGTGCCTGACTGTGTTTGACTGTGCCTGAGTGCGCCTAACCGCGCCTGAGTGCGCCTGAGTGCCCCTGAGTGCGCCTGAGTGCACCTGAGTGCGTCTGACTGTGCCTGACTGTGTTTGACTGTGCCTGAGTGCGCCTAACCGCGCCTGAGTGCGCCTGAGTGCCCCTGAGTGCGCCTGAGTGCACCTGAGTGCGTCTGACTGTGCCTGACTGTGTTTGACTGTGCCTGAGTGCGCCTAACCGCGCCTGAGTGCGCCTGAGTGCCCCTGAGTGCGCCTGAGTGCACCTGAGTGCGTCTGACTGTGCCTGACTGTGTTTGACTGTGCCTGAGTGCGCCTAACCGCGCCTGAGTGCGCCTGAGTGCCCCTGAGTGCGCCTGAGTGCACCTGAGTGCGTCTGACTGTGCCTGACTGTGTTTGACTGTGCCTGAGTGCGCCTAACCGCGCCTGAGTGCGCCTGAGTGCCCCTGAGTGCGCCTGAGTGCACCTGAGTGCGTCTGACTGTGCCTGACTGTGTTTGACTGTGCCTGAGTGCGCCTAACCGCGCCTGAGTGCGCCTGAGTGCCCCTGAGTGCGCCTGAGTGCACCTGAGTGCGTCTGACTGTGCCTGACTGTGTTTGACTGTGCCTGAGTGCGCCTAACCGCGCCTGAGTGCGCCTGAGTGCGCCTGAATGCGCCTAAATGCACCTGAGTACGCCTGAGTGCACCTGAGGGCGCCCGACTGCGCCTGACTGCGCCTGAGTGCGCCTGAGTGTGCCTGAGTGCGCCTGAATGCGCCTGAGTGCACTTGAGTGCGGCTGAGTGCACCTGAGTGCGGCTGAGTGCGCCTGAATGTGCCTTAGGGCGCCCGACTGCACATGAATGCGCCTGACTGCGCCTGAGTGCGCCTGAGTGCACCTGAGTGCGCCTGACTACGCCTGACTGCGCCTGAGTGCGCGTGAGTACGCCTGAGTGCCCCTGAGTGTGCCTGACTGGGTCTCAGTGCACCTGAGTGTGCCTAAGTGCGTCTGAGTGCGACTGAGTACGCCAGAGAGCGCCTGAGAGCGCCTGAGTGTGCCTGAGTGCACCAAAGTGCGCCTCAGTGCGCCTGAGTGCGCCTGAGTGCGCCTGAGTGCGCTTGTGTGCGCCTGAGTGCGCCTGAGTGCGCCTGAGTGCGCCTGAGTGCGCCTGACTATGTCTGACTGCGCCTGAGTACGCCTGACTCTGCCTGAGTTCACCTGAGTGCGCCTGACTACACCTGACTGCGTCTGACTGCGCCTGATTGCGCCTGACTGCGCTTTAGTGCGCCTGAGTGCACCTGAGTCCACCTGTGTGCACCTGAGTACGCCTGAGTGCACCTGAGTACGCCTGAGTGTGCCTGAGTACGCCTGAGTGCGCTTGAGTGCGCCTGAGTGCGCCTGAGTGCGCCTGAGTGCGTCTGACTGTGCCTGACTGTGTTTGACTGTGCCTGAGTGCGCCTAACCGCGCCTGAGTGCGCCTGAGTGCCCCTGAGTGCGCCTGACTGCGTCAGACTATGCTTGTCTCCGCCTAAGTGCGCCTGAGTGCTTCTGAGTGTGCCTGAGTGTGCCTGAGTGCTGCTGAGTGCGCATGAGTGCGCCTGAGTGCGCCTGAGTGCGCCTGAGTGCGCCTGAGTGCACCTGAGTGCGTCTGAGTGCGACTGAGTGCGCCTGAGTGCGCCTGAGTGTGCCTGAGTGCTGCTGAGTGCGCATGAGTGCGCCTGAGTGCGCCTGAGTGCGCCTGAGTGCGCCTGAGTGCACCTGAGTGCGTCTGAGTGCGACTGAGTGCGCCTGAGTGCATCGAAGTGTGCCTGAACACGCCTAACTGTGTCTGACTGCGCCTGAGTGCGCCTGACTGCGCCGGAGTGCACCTGAGAGTGCCTGATTGCGCCTGACTGCGCCTGACTACGCCTGACTCCGCCTGAGTGCACCTGACTCTGCCTGAGTGCGCCTGAGTGTGCCTGAGTGCGCCTGAGTGGGCCTAATGCACCTGTGTGCGCCTGAGTGCGCCTGAGTGCGCCTGAGTGCGCCTGAGTGCGCCTAAGTGCGCCTGAGTGCGCCTGAATGCGCCTGAATGCGCCTGAGTGCGCCTGAGGGGCACCCGACTGCGCCTGACTGCACCTGACTGCGCCTGACTACGCCTGAGTGCACCTAAGTGCGCCTGACTGCGTCTGACTATGCCTGACTGCGCCTGAGTGTGCCTGAGTGCGCCTCAGTGCACCTTAGTGCTCCTGACTGGGCCTGAGTGCGCCTGAGTACGCCTGAGTACGCCAGAGAGCACCTGAGAGCACCTGCGTAATCCTGAGTGCGCTTGAGTGCGCCTGAGTACGCCTGAGTGCGCCTGAGTGCGCGTGAGTGCGCCTGAGTGCGCCTGAGTGCGACTGAGTGCGCCTGAGTGCGCCTAAGTGCGCCTGAGTGCGCCTGACGGTGTCTGACGGCGCCTGACTGTGCCTGACTACACTTGACTGCCCCTGATTGCGCCTGAGTGTTCCTGAGTGCGCCTGAGTGCGCCTGCGTGCGCTTGAGTGCGCCTGAGTGCGCCTGAGTGCGCCTGAGTGCCCCTGAGTGCGCCTGAGTGTGCCTAAGTGCGCCTGAGTGCGCCTGAATGCGCCTAAATGCACCTGAGTACGCCTGAGTGCACCTGAGGGCGCCCGACTGCGCCTGACTGCACCTGACTGCGCCTGAGTGCGCCTGAGTGCCCCTGAGTGCGCCTGAGTGTGCCTAAGTGCGCCTGAGTGCGCCTGAATGCGCCTAAATGCACCTGAGTACGCCTGAGTGCACCTGAGGGCGCCCGACTGCGCCTGACTGCACCTGGCTGCGCCTGAGTACGCCTGAGTGCACCTGAGTGCGCCTGACTGCGCCTGACTACGCCTGACTGCGCCTGAGTGTGCCTGAGTGCGCCTGAGTGCGCCTCAGTGCACCTGACTGGGCCTGAGTGCGCCTGAGTATCCCTGAGTACGCCAGAGAGCGCCTGAGAGCGCCTGCGTGATTCTGAGTGCGCTTGAGTGCGCCTGAATGCGCCCGAGTGCGCGTGAGTGCGCCTGAGTGCGCCTGAGTGCGACTGAGTGCGCCTGAGTGCACCTAAGTGCGCCGAGTGCGCCTGACGGTGCGTGACGGCGCCTGACTGCACCTGACTATGCTTGACTGCCCCTGATTGCGCCTGAGTGTTCCTGAGTGCGCCTGAGTGCGCCTGCGTGCGCTTGAGTGTGTCTGAGTGCGCCTGAGTGTGCCTGAGTGCGCCTGAGTGCGCCTGAGTGCACCTGAGTGCGGCTGAGTGCACCTGAGTGCGCCTGAGTGCGCCCGAGTGCGCCTGAGTGCGCCTGAGTGTGCCTGAGTATGCCTGAGTGCGCCTGAGTGCGCCTGACTATGCCTGACTACGCCTGAGTGCGCCTGACTACGTCTGACTATGCCTGACTGCGCCTGACTGCGCCTGACTGCGCCTGAGTGCGCCTGAGTGCGCCTGAGTGTGCCAGAGTGCGCCTGAGTGTGCCTGAGTGCACCTGAGTACGCCTGAGTGCGCTTGATTGCGCCTGACTGCGCGTGAGTGCGCCTGACTGCGCCTGACTGCGTCTGACTGCGCCTGACTGCGCCTGACTGCGCCTGAATGCGCCTGACTGCGCTTGACTGCGCCTGAGTGCACCTGAGTGCGCCTGAGCACGCCTGAGTGTGCCTGAGTGTGCCTGAGTACGCCTGAGTGTTCCTGAGTGTGCCTGAGTGCACTAACTGCGCCTACGTGCGCCTAAGTGCGCCTGACTGCTCCTGACTGTGCCTGACTACGCCGGAGTGCGCCTTACTGCTCCTGAGTGCGCCTGAGTGTGCCTAAGTGCGCCTGAGTGCGCCTGACTGTGCCTGACTGCGCCTGAGTGCGCCTGTGTGCGCCTGAGTGCGCCTGACTGAGTGCGCCTGAGTGCGCCTGAGTTCGCCTGACTGCGCCTGACTGCGCCTGACTGCGCCTGACAGCGCCTGACTGCTCCTGACTGCGCCTGAATGCGCCTGACTGGGCCTGACTGCGCGTGAGTGCGCCTGTGTGCGCCTGAGTGCGCCTGAGTGCGCCTGAGTGCGCCTGAGTGCGCCTGAGTGCGCCTGAGTGCGCCTGAGTGCGCCTGAGTGCACCTGAGTGCGCCTGAGTGTGCGTGACTGCGCTTGACTGCACCTGACTGCGCTTGACTACACCTGACTGCGCCTGACTGCGCCTGATTGCGCCTGACTGTGCCTGACTGCGCCTGCCTGCGCCTAAGTGCGCCTGACTGTGCCTGACTGCGCCTGACTACGCTTGACTGCACTTGAGTGCGCCTGAGAGCACCTGAGTGGGCCTGAGTGCACCTGAGTGCGCCTGACAGCGCCTCAGTGCGCCTGAGTGCGCCTGACTGTGCCTGACTGCGCCTGACTACGCTTGACTGCACTTGAGTGCGCCTGAGAGCACCTGAGTGGGCCTGAGTGCACCTGAGTGCGCCTGACAGCGCCTCAGTGCGCCTGAGTGCGCCTGAGTGCGCCTGAGTGCGCCTGAGTGCGCCTGAGTAAGCCTGAATGCGCCTGAGTGTGCCTGAGGGCGCCCGACTGCGCCTGACTTTGCTTGACTGCGCCTGAGTGCACCTGAGTGCACCTGAGTGCGCCTGATGACGCCTGAGTGTGCCTGAGTGCGCCTGAGTGCGCCTGAGTGCGCCTGAGTAAGCCTGAATGCGCCTGAGTGTGCCTGAGGGCGCCCGACTGCGCCTGACTTTGCTTGACTGCGCCTGAGTGCACCTGAGTGCACCTGAGTGCGCCTGATGACGCCTGAGTGTGCCTGAATGCGCCTGAGTGCGCCTGACTGGGCCTGAGTGCGCCTGAGTGCGCTTGAGTGCGCCTGAGTGCGCCTGAGTACGCCAAAGAGCACCTGAGCGCGCCTGAGTGCGCCTGAGTGCGCCTGAGTGCGCCTGAGTGCGCCTGAGTACGCCTGAGAGCGCCTGAGAGCGCCTGAGTGTGCCTGAGTGCGCCTGAGTGCGCCTGAGTGCGCCTGAGTGCACCTGAAGGCACCTGAGTGTGCCGGACTGCGCCTGAGTGCGCCTGAGTGTGCCTGAGTGCGCCTGAGTGCACCTGACTGGGCCCGAGTGCGCCTGAGTGCGCCTGAGTGTGCCTGAGTGTACGTGAGTACGCCAAAGAACGCCTGAGAGCGCCTGAGTGCACCTGAGTGCGCCTGAGTGCGCCTGAGTACGCCTGAGTGCGCCTGAGTGCGCTTGAGTGCGCCTGAGTAAGCCTGAGTGCGCCTGAGTGCGCCTGACTACGCCTGAGTGCACCTGAATGCGCGTGAGTGCGCCTGAGTGTGCCTGAGTGCGCCTGAGTGTGCCTTAGTGCGCCTGAGTGCGCCTGACTATGTCTGACTGCTCCTGAGTGCGCCTGACTCTACCTGAGTGCGCCTGAGTGCGCCTGACTACGCCTGACTGCGTCTGACTGCGCCTCACTGCGCCTGATTGCGCTTGAGTGCGCCTGAGTCTGCCTGAGTGCGCCTGAGTGCACCTGAGTATGCCTGAGTGCGCCTGAGTGCGCCTGAGTGCACCTGAGTGCGCCTGAGTCTGGTTGAGTGCACCTGAGTGCGTCTGAGTGCGCCTGAGTGTACGTGAGTGTGCCTGAGTGTGCCTGCTTGAGTCTGACTGCGCCTGCATGCGCCTGACTGCGCCTGAGTGGGCCTGACTGCGCCTGACAACGCCTGACTGCGCCTGACTCCGCCTGAGTGCGCCTGACTCTGCCTGAGTGCGCCTGAGTGCGCCTGAGTGCGCCTGTGTGCGCGTGACTGCGCCTGAGTGCACCTGAGTGCGCCTGAGTGCACCTGAGTGCGCATGAGTGTGCGTGACTGCGCCTGACTGCACCTGACTGCGCCTGACTACGCCTGACTGTCCCTGACTGCGCCTGATTGCGCCTGACTGCGCCTGAATGCGCCTGACTGCGCCTTAGTGTGCCTGACTGTGCCTGACTGCGCCTGACTGCGCTTGACTGCACTTGAGTGCGCCTGAGAGCACCTGAGTGGGCCTGAGTACACCTGAGTGCGCCTGACTGTGCCTGAGTGCACATGAGTGCGCCTGAATGCGCCTGAGTGCACCTGAGTGCGCCTGAGTGCGCCTGAGAGCACCTGAGTGGGCCTGAGTACACCTGAGTGCGCCTGACTGTGCCTGAGTGCACATGAGTGCGCCTGAATGCGCCTGAGTGCACCTGAGTGCGCCTGAGTGCGCCTGAGTGCGCCTGAATGCGCCTGAGTGCGCCTGAGGGTGCCCGACTGCGCCTGACTGCGCCTGACTGCGCCCGAGTGCACCTGAGTGCGCCTGCCTGCGCCTGACTACGCCTGACTGCGCCTGAGTGCGCCTGAGTACGCCTGAGTGCGCCTGAGTGTGCCTGACTGCGCCTGACTGCGCCTGACTGCGCCCGAGTGCACCTGAGTGCGCCTGCCTGCGCCTGACTACGCCTGACTGCGCCTGAGTGCGCCTGAGTACGCCTGAGTGCGCCTGAGTGTGCCTGACTGGGCCTGAGTGCGCCTGAGCGCGCCTAAGTGTGCCTGAGTGCGACTGAGTACGCCAGAGAGCGCCTGAGAGCGCCTGAGTGTGCCTGAGTGCACCTAAGTGCGCCTGAGTACGCCAGAGTGCGCCTGAGTGCGCCTCAGTGCGCTTGAGTGCGCCTGAGTACGCCTGAGTGCGCCTGAGTGCGCCTGAGTGTGCCTGAGTACTCCAGAGAGCGCCTGAGTGCGCCTGAGTACGCCAAAGAGCGCCTGAGAGCGCCTGAGTGTGCCTGAGTGTGCCTCAGTGCCCCTGAGTGCGCCTGAGTGCGCCTGAGTGCGCCTGAGTGTGCCTGAGTACGCCAGAGAGCGCCTGAGTGCGCCTGAGTACGCCAAAGAGCGCCTGAGTGCGCCTGAGTGTGCCTGAGTGTGCCTGAGTGCGCCTGAGTGCCCCAGAGAGCGCCTGAGAGCGCCTGAGTGCGCCTGAGTGCGCCTGAGTGCGCCTGAGTGCGCCTGAGTGCGCCTGCGTACGCCTGAGTGCGCCTGAGCAAGCCTGAGTGCGCCTGAGTGCGTCTGAGTGCGCTTAAGTGCGCCTGAATGCGCCTGAGTGCGCCTGAGTGTGCTTTAGTGCACCTGAGTGTGCCTGAGTGCGCCTGAGTGCGCCTGACTATGTCTGACTGCGCCTGAGTGCGCCTGACTCTGCCTGAGTTCGTCTGAGTGCGCCTGACTACTCCTGACTGCGTCTGACTGCCCCTGATTGTGCCTGACTGCGCTTGAGTGCGCCTGAGTGCGCCTGAGTCCACCTGAGTGCGCCTGAGTACGCCTGAGTGCGCCTGACTACGCCTGAGTGCGCCTGAGTGCGCCTGAGTGCCCCTGAGTGCGCCTGAGTGCTCCTGAGTTCGCCTGAGTGCGCCTGACTGCGTCTGACTGTGTCTGACTGTGCCTGAGTGCACCTAACCCGCACCTGAGTGCGCCTGAGTGCGCCTGAGTGCGCCTGACTGCGTCTGACTGTGTCTGACTGTGCCTGAGTGCACCTAACCCGCACCTGAGTGCGCCTGAGTGCGCCTGAGTGCGCCTGACTGCGCCAGACTACGCCTGACTCCGCTTGAGTGCGCCTGAGTACGTCTGAGTGTGCCTGAGTGTGCCTGAGTGCGGCTGAGTGCGCTTGAGTGCGCTTGAGTGCGCCTGAGTGCGCCTGAGTCCGCTTGAGTGCGCCTGAGTGGGCCTGAGTACGTCTGAGTGCGCCTGAGTGCGCCTGAGTGCACCGAAGTGTGCCTGAACACGCCTAACTGTGTCTGACTGCACCTGAGTGCGCCTGACTGCGCCAGAGATTGCCTGAGAGCGCCTGAGTGCGCCTGAGTACGTCTGAGTGCGCCTGAGTGCGCCTGAGTGCACCGAAGTGTGCCTGAACACGCCTAACTGTGTCTGACTGCACCTGAGTGCGCCTGACTGCGCCAGAGATTGCCTGAGAGCGCCTGATTGCGCCTGACTGCGCCTGACTGCGCCTGACTCCGCCTGAGTGCACCTGACTCTGCCTGAGTGCGCCTGACTGTGCCTGAGTGCGCCTGAGTGCGCCTGACTGCGCTTGACTGCGCACGACTGCGCCTGACTCCGCCTGAGTGCGCCTGAGTGCGGCTGAGTGCGCCTAATTGCCCCTGAGTGCGCCTGACTGCGCCTAACTGTGCCTGACTATGCCAGGCTGCGCCCGACTGTGCCTGAATGCGCCTGACTGCGCCTGACTGCGCCTTAGTGCGGCTGACTGCGCCTGACTGCACCTTACTGCGCCTGAGTGCGCCTGAGTGTGCCTGAGTGCGCCTGAGTGCGCCTGAGTGGGCCTAATGCGCCTGTGTGCGCCTGAGTGCGTCTAAGTGCGCCTGAGTGCGCCTGAGTGTGCCTAAGTGCGCCTGAGTGCGCCTGAATGCGCCTGAATGCGCCTGAGTGCGCCTGAGTGCGCCTGACGACGCCCGACTGCGCCTGACTGCACCTGACTGCGCCTGAGTACGCCTGAGTGCACCTGAGTGCGCCTGACTGCGCCTGACTATGTCTGACTGCGCCTGAGTGCGCCTGAGTGCACCTCAGTGCGCCTGACTGGGCCTGAGTGCGCCTGAGTGCGCTTGAGTGCGCCTGAGTACGCCTGAGTACGCCAGAGAGCGCCTGAGAGCGCCTGCGTGATCCTGAGTGTGCTTGAGTGCGCCTGAGTGCGCCTGAGTGCGCCTGAGTGCGCCTGAGTGCGCCTGAGTGCGCCTGAGTGCGACTGAGTGCGCGTGAGTGCGCCTAAGTGCGCCTGAATGCGCCTGACGGTGCCTGACGGCGCCTGAATGCGCCTGACTACGCTTGACTGCCCCTGATTGCGCCTGAGAGTTCCTGAGTGCGCATGAGTGCGCCTGTGTGCGCATGAGTGCGCCTGAGTGCGACTGAGTGCGCCTGAGTGTGCCTGAGTGCGCCTGAGTGCGCCTGAGTGCACTTGAGTGCGGCTGAGTGCACCTGAGTGCGCCTGAGTGCGCTTGAGTGCGCCTGAGTGCGCCTGAGGGCGCCCGACTGCGCATGACTGCGCCTGACTGTGCCTGAGTGCGCCTGAGTGCACCTGAGTGCGCCTGCCTACGCCTGACTACGCCTGACTGCGCCTGAGTGCGCGTGAGTACGCCTGAGTGTGCCTGAGTGTGCTTGACTGGGTCTCAGTGCGCCTGAGTGTGCCTAAGTGCGCCTGAGTGCGACTGAGTACGCCAGAGAGCGCCTGAGAGCGCCTGAGTGTGCCTGCGTGCACCTAAGTGCGCCTAATTGCCCCTGAGTGCGCCTGAGTGCACCTGAGTACGCCTGACTGCGCCTGAGTGCGCCTGAGTGCGCCTGAGTGCGACTGAGTACGCCAGAGAGCGCCTGAGAGCGCCTGAGTGTGCCTGCGTGCACCTAAGTGCGCCTAATTGCCCCTGAGTGCGCCTGAGTGCACCTGAGTACGCCTGACTGCGCCTGAGTGCGCCTGATTGCGTCTGAGTGCGCCAGAGTGCGCCTGACTGGGCCTGAGTGCGCTTGAGAGCGCCTGAGTGCGCCTGAGTACGCCTGAGTGCGCCTGAGTGCGCCTGAGTGCGCTTGAGTGTGCGAGAGTAAGCCTGAGTGCGCCTGAGTACGCCTGAGAGCGCCTGAGTGCGCCTGAGTACGCCTGAGTGCGCCTGAGTGCGCCTGAGTGCGCTTGAGTGTGCGAGAGTAAGCCTGAGTGCGCCTGAGTACGCCTGAGTACCCCTGAGTGCGCCTGAATGCGCCTGAGTGCGCCTGAGTGTGCCTTAGTGCGTCTGAGTGTGCCTAAGTGCGCCTGAGTGCGCCTGACTATGTCTGACTGCGCCTGAGTACTCCTGACTCTGCCTCAGTTCTCCTCAGTCCGCCTGACTACGCCTGAGTGCGCCTGAGTGTGCCTTAGTGCGTCTGAGTGTGCCTAAGTGCGCCTGAGTGCGCCTGACTATGTCTGACTGCGCCTGAGTACTCCTGACTCTGCCTCAGTTCTCCTCAGTCCGCCTGACTACGCCTGACTGCGTCTGACTGCGCCTGACTGCGCTTGAGTGCGCCTGAGTGCGCCTGAGTCCACCTGAGTGCGCCTGAGTACGCCTGAGTGCGCCTGAGTACGCCTGAGTGCGCCTGAGTGCGCCTGACTACGCCTGACTGCGTCTGACTGCGCCTGACTGCGCTTGAGTGCGCCTGAGTGCGCCTGAGTCCACCTGAGTGCGCCTGAGTACGCCTGAGTGCGCCTGAGTACGCCTAAGTGTGCCTGAGTGCGCCTGAGTGCGCCTGAGTGTGCCTGAGTGCGCCTGAGTGCGCCTGAGTGCGCCTGACTGTGCCTGACTGTGTCGGACTGTGCCTGAGTGCGCCTAACCGCGCCTGAGTGCGCCTGAGTGCGCCTGAGTGTGCCTGAGTGCGCCTGAGTGCGCCTGAGTGCGCCTGACTGTGCCTGACTGTGTCGGACTGTGCCTGAGTGCGCCTAACCGCGCCTGAGTGCGCTTGAGTGCGCCTGAGTGCACCTGACTGCGCCTGACTGCGCCTGACTGCGCCAGACTACGCTTGACTCCGCCTGAGTGCGCCTGAGTGCGTCTGAGTGTGCCTGAGTGTGCCTGAGTGCGGCTGAGTGCGCCTGAGTGGGCCTGAGTGCGCCTGAGTGCGCCTGAGTGCGTCTGAGTGTGTCTGAGTGCGCCTGAGTGCACCGAAGTGTGCCTGAACACGCCTAACTGTGCCTGACTGCGCCTGACTGCGCCTGACTGCGCCTGACTACGCCTGACTCCGCCTGAGTGCACCTGACTCTGCCTGAGTGCGCCTGAGTGCGCCTGACTACGCCTGACTGCGTCTGACTGCGCCTGAGTGTGCCTGAGTGCGCCTGAGTGCGCCTGAGTTGGCCTAATGCGCCTGTGTGCGCCTGAGTGCGCCTGAGTGCGCCTGTGTGCGCCTATGTGCGCCTGAGTGCGCCTGAATGCGCCTGAATGCGCCTGAGTGTGCCTGAGGGGCGCCCGAGTGCGCCTGACTGCACCTGACTGCACCTGAGTACACCTGAGTGCACCTGAGTGCGCCTGACTGCGCCTGACTACGCCTGACTGCGCCTGAGTGTGCCTGAGTGCGCCTGAGTGCGCCTCAGTGCACCTGACTGGGACTGAGTGCGCCTGAGTACGCCTGAGTGCGCCTGACTGCGCCTGACTACGCCTGACTGCGCCTGAGTGTGCCTGAGTGCGCCTGAGTGCGCCTCAGTGCACCTGACTGGGACTGAGTGCGCCTGAGTACGCCTGAGTACGCCAGAGAGCGCCTGAGAGCGCGTACGTGATCCTGAGTGTGCTTGAGTGCGCCTGAGTGTGCCCGAGTGCGCGTGAGTGCGCCTGAGTGCGCCTGAGTGCGCCTAAGTGCGACTGAGTGCGCCTGAGTGCGCCTAAGTGCGCCTGAGTGAGCCTGACGGTGCCTGACGGCGCCTGACTGCGCCTGACTACGCTTGAATGCCCCTGATTGCGCCTGAGTCTTCCTGAGTGCGCCTAAGTGCGCCTGCGTGCGCTTGAGTGCGCCTGGGTGCGCCTGAGTGCGCCTGAGTGTGCTTGAGTGCGCCTTAGTGCGCCTGAGTGCACCTGAGTGCGCCTGAGTGCGCCTGAGTGCACCTAAGTGCGGCTGAGTGCACCTGAGTGCGCCTGAGTGCGCCTGAGTGTGCTTGAGTGCGCCTTAGTGCGCCTGAGTGCACCTGAGTGCGCCTGAGTGCGCCTGAGTGCACCTAAGTGCGGCTGAGTGCACCTGAGTGCGCCTTAGTGTGCCTGAGTGCGCCTGAGTGTGCCTGAGTGCGCCTGAGTATGCCTGAGTGCGCCTGAGTGCGCCTGACTACGCCTGACTATGCCTAAGTGTGCCTAAGTGCGCCTGAGTGCGCCTGAGTGTGCCTGAGTGCGCCTGAGTATGCCTGAGTGCGCCTGAGTGCGCCTGACTACGCCTGACTATGCCTAAGTGTGCCTAACTGCGTATAACTGTGCCTGACTGCGCCTAACTGCGCCTGACTGCGCCTGACTGCGTCTGAGTATGCCTGAGTGCGCCTGAGTGCGTCTGAGTACACTTGAGTGCGCCTGAGTGCGCCTGAGTGTGCCAGAGTGCGCCTGAGTGTGCTTGAGTGCGCCTGAGTACGCCTGAGTGTGCCTGATTGCGCCTGACTGCGCCTGAGTGCGTCTGAGTACACTTGAGTGCGCCTGAGTGCGCCTGAGTGTGCCAGAGTGCGCCTGAGTGTGCTTGAGTGCGCCTGAGTACGCCTGAGTGTGCCTGATTGCGCCTGACTGCGCCTCACTGCGCCTGACTGCGCCTGACTGCGTCTGACTGCGCCTGACTGCGCCTGACTGCGCCTGAATGCGCCTGACTGCGCTTGACTGCGCCTGAGTGCACCTGAGTGCGCCTGAGCATGCCTGAGTGTGCTTGAGTGTGCCTGAGTGCGCCTGAGTGTTCCTGAGTGTGCATGAGTGCACTGACTGCGCCTAAGTGCGCCTGAGTGCGCCTGACTGCGCCTGACTGTGCCTGACTACGCCGGAGTGCGCCATAGTGCGCCTGAGTGCGCCTGAGTGCGCCTAAGTGCGCCTGAGTGCGCCTGACTGTGCCTGACTGCACCTGACTGCGCCTGAGTGCGCCTGAGTGCGCCTGAGTGCGCCTGAGTTCGCCTGACTGCGCCTGACTGTGCCTGAATACGCCTGACAGCGCCTGACTGCTCCTAACTGCGCCTGACTGCGCCTGACTGCGCCTTTGTGCGCCTTAGTGCACCTGACTGCGCCTGACTGCGCCTGAGTGCGCCTGTGTGCGGCTGAGTGCGCCTGAGTGCGCCTTAGTGGGCCTGAGTGCGCCTGAGTGCGCCTGAGTGCGATCGAGTGCGCCTGAGTGTGCCTGAGTGCGCCTGAGTGCGCGTGAGTGCGCCTGAATGCGCTTGAATGCGCCTGAGTGCGCTTGAGGGCGCCTGACTGCGCCTTACTGCGCCTGACTGCGCCTGATTGCGCCTGAGTGCGCCTGACTGTGCTTGACTGCACCTGAGTGCGCCTGAGTGCGCCTGAGTGTGTCTGAGTGCGCCTGAGTGTGCCTGAGTGCACATGAGTGTGCTTGAGTGCGCCTGACTGTGTCTTGTTAAAAAGTGCCCCTGCCATGGTTGCCGTTTGCCGTTTTCCTGGTCCGACCAGTAGAGAGTGGTTGGATGTTCAATCTGATTGCAGATTTGGACGCCTTGGATTTTGCCATGTGATTTCGAGCTTTCAGTTGCTCGATTTGGTTGAGAATTCAGAGAGTTAGCCCTACCCAAAGTTCGGGTGGTGAGGCGGGTGGAATCTGGTACCCGTCCGGGGTGACGGGATACTCCACCGCCGGTGGTCCGTGTTCAGCTCCAACTGGCTCCATAGACCCCAAGGCCCTAGAGGAAGCAACCAGGGAGGTTCCCTGGACGAGGTCGAGCCGCCCCTTGACTTGTCAATGAAAGAAAGGCGCTTCGAGCCGTCGTCGGCTCGTGTCGGAGACGACTCACGTCGGCGGCAGCCAAAGGCGGCTCCACCAAGGGTTGCTTGGATGGGCGTAGCAGGGGCCATACTGCTCCGTTTTGGGCGTGCTTGGATGCGTTGGAAAGCTTAGATCACAGGCTATAAGTATCTGATGTAATCTCACCAAAAGAACTAACGATTAATGATTTGCAGCCCTTCTCAGTTTCCGCAATCTGTGTTCTGCCAGAATTATGCACTTGGTGTTGTGGCGACCCAAAGCACACACCTCTCTTGGAATTCTCCTTGCTCTAAGAAGCCGTGCACGCTTATGAAGTTCAGGACACGCCAGGACAACATTCTTGACAAAGGGTTATGGGCCCATGGCCCTGACCTGCCTACCAAGACGTTCACGGCTTCCGCAACGTACGGGAGTGTCGCTCCGGGCGATGTCGCCGTCGCACTCTGAGACTGTCCTTCGCAGAAGTTCATCATGGCGCAGAAGCCGGAGTCCTCGCCCATCCAAAAGTACATGGGCGGCTCTGGATTTGGGCTGTGGCGGTGGCATGTTGAGCTCTACCTCACGCACAAGGGACTGCTGGAGCTTATGAAGGGTACGGAGGTTCAAGATGCGAGCGCAACGAACGAGGAGAAGACGGCCTTCGCGAAGAAGAACACGGAGGCGCTGATGCTCCTCTTGTCGGCGCTGCATGAATATCAGTGGGGCTACATCCACGGCTGTGACCTGCCAGCTGATGCGTGGAAGAAGCTCTGCTCCATTCACAAATCAACATCCCTAGCCAACAAGATCTTCGCAATGAAGCGACTCTTGGCGGTGAGGATCGAGGAGGGTGAGGATGTCATTTCTGCCATGCAGCAGATCGAGTCTCTTGCCTCACAATGCAATGATGTGGGGTGGAAGATTGACACAAAGATGCAGGCGATGGCGCTCCTCAGGGCTCTACCCGACAGTTGGAGCCCTCTCATCACCGTGCTAGGAGGTTGGGAGGAGAATAAACTCACCTACGGCGCAATCGCCGAGTATATCCGCAACGAGGTGCACCGTCGGAGCGGTGGCGAGACCTCATCATCCTCAACTGCCCTAGTCACCAAAACGCAGGGTGGCAGCAGCAGCGGCAAGCGAGGCGGCGGTAAGGGCGGCGGCAAGAGGGGCGCCAAGAGGGGTGCATGCCATAACTGTGGCAAGGAGGGCCATTGGGCCAAGGAGTGTCTAGAGG
>SZWC01001377.1:174901-188611 GCA_023375785.1 Penium margaritaceum
TAGGGTGCAACTAGGGCGCAACTAGGGCGCAAGTAAGGTGCAACTAGGATGCAAGTAGGACGGAAGTAGGGCGCAACCAGGGCGTAGCTAGTGCCCAACTGAGGCGCAACTAGGGCGCAACTAGGGTGCAAGTAGGACGCAACTATGGCTCAAGTAGGGCGCAAGTAGGGCACAAGTAAGGCATAACTAGAGTGCAACTACGACACAACTAGGACGCAACTAAGGTGCAACTAGGGCACAAGTAGGGCGCAAGGAGGGCAGACCTAGGGCGCAATTAGGGCGTAACTAGGGTGCAACTAGGGCGCAACTAGGACGTGACTAGGACGCAAGTAGGGTGCAAGTAGGCCACAAGTAGGGTGCAACTAGGGCACAACTAGGGCCCAACTAGGGCGTAGTTAGTGCCCAACTAAGGCGCAACTAAGGTGCAACTAGGGCGCAACTAGGGCACAACTCGGGCACAAGTAGGGTGCAACTAGGGTGCAACTTGAGCGCAACTAGGGTGCACCTAGGGCGAAAGGAGGACGTAAGTAGGGCGCAACTAGGGCGCAACCAGGACGCAACTAGGACACAAGTAGGGTGTAAGTAGGATGCAAGTAGGGTGCAACTAGGGCGCAACTAGGGCGCAACTAGGACGCAAGTAGGACGCAAATAGGGCCCAACTAGGACACAACTAGGATGCAACTAGGGCACAAGTAGGACGCAACTAGGGCGCAACTAGGGCGCAACTAGGACGCAAGTAGGACGCAAATAGGGCCCAACTAGGACACAACTAGGATGCAACTAGGGCACAAGTAGGACGCAACTAGGGTGCAACTAGGACGTAGCTAGTTCCTTTCTAAGGAGCAACTAGGGTGCAACTAGGGCACAAATGAGTGCAAATAGGGGACAAGTAAGGTGCAAGTAGGGCGGAAACAGGACGCAAGTAGGTCGCAACTAGGGTGCAACTAGGACGTAGCTAGTGTCCAATGGAGGCGCAACGTGGACGCAACTAGGGCGCAATTAGGGCGCAACTAGGGCGCAAGTAGGGCGCAACAAGGGCACAAGTAGGGTGCAAGTAGCACGCAAAGTAGGACGTAACAGGGTCGAACTAGGACATAACTGGGTACAAGTAGGGCGTAAGTAAGACGCAAGGAGGGCTTAACTAGGATGCAACTAAGGCATAAGTAGGGTGCAAGTAGGGTGCAAGTAGGACGCAAGTAGGGCACAACTAGTTCGCAAGTAGAGTGCAAGTAGGGCACAACTAGGGTGCAAATAGGGCGCAAGTAGGGCACACCTAGGATGCAACTAGGGTGCAACTAGAGCGCAAGTAGGGTGCAAGTAGGGTACAATTTGGGCGCAACTGGGGCGCAACTAGGGTGCAAGTAGGACACAAGTAGGGTAGAACTAGAGCGCAACTAGAGTGCAACTAGGGCTAAAAAGGACGGAGCTACTACCCAACTGAGGCGCAACTAGGATGAAACTAGGGCGTAAGTTTGGTGCAACTATGGTGCAAGTTGGGCGCAACTAGGGCGCAAGTAGGGTGCAAGTAGGGTGCAGCTAGGACGCCACAAGGGTGCAACTAGGGCGCAACTAGGGCATAGCTAGTGTCCAACTGAGACGCAACTAGGGCACAACTAGGGCGCAAGTAGGGCGCGACTAGGGCACAAGTAGGGTGCAACTTGGGCGCAACTAGGGCTCAACTAGGACGCAAGCAGGATGTAAGTAGGGCACAAGTTGGGCGCAACTAGGAAGAAACTAGGACGCAACTAGGGTGCAACTAGGGCACAACTAGGGCGCAACTAGGGCGTAACTAGGGCGCAAGTAGGGCGCGACTAGGGCACAAGTAGGGTGCAACTTGGGCGCAACTAGGGCTCAACTAGGACGCAAGCAGGATGTAAGTAGGGCACAAGTTGGGCGCAACTAGGAAGAAACTAGGACGCAACTAGGGCACACATATAGCGCAAGTAGGGTGCAATTAGGGTAAAACTAGGGCACAACTAGGACGCAACTAGGACGCTAGTAGGGCGCAAGTAGGCTTAACTAGAGCGCAACTAGGGCGTAACTAGGGCGCACGCAGAAAGCAAGTAGGGGGCAACTAGGACGTACCTAGGGTGCAACTAGGGTACAACTAGGGCACAACTAGGGCGTAGCTAGTGCCTAACTGAGTCCCAAGTAGGACACAACTGGGGTCCAAGTCGGGCACAACTAGCGCGCAAGTAGGGTGCAACTAGGAAGCAACTAGGGCACAACTAGGGCGCAACTAGGACACAGCTAATGTCCAACTGAGGCGCAACTAGGGTGCAACTAGGGCGCAAGTAGTGCGCATCTTGGGCGCAAGTAGAGCGCAACTAGGGCGCAACTAGGGTGCAACTAGGATGCAACTAGAGAGCAAGTAGGACCCAAGTGGGATGGAACTAGGGCGCAACTAGGGCGGAACAAGGGTGCAACTAGGACGGAAGTAGGGCGCAAGTAAGGCTCAAGTAGGGCGCAAGTAGGATGCAAGTAGGACGGAAGTAGGGTGCAACTAGGGTACAACTAGGGCACAACTAGGGCGTAGCTAGTGCCTTACTAAGGCACAACTAGGGTGCAACTTAGGCGCAACTAGGGCGCAACTAGGGCGTAACTAGGGCGCAAGTAGGATGTAACTAGGGTGCAAGTAGGGCGTAACTAGGGCGCAACTAGGGCGCCACTAGGGTGCAACTAGGGTGCAAGTAGGGTGCAACTAGGGCGCAACTAGGACGCAACTAGGGCGCAACTAGGGCGTAACTAGGGCGCAACTAGGGCGCAACTAGGACGCAACTAGGGCGCAACTAGGGCGTAACTAGGGCGCAACTAGGGCGCAACTAGGACGCAACTAGGGCGCAACTAGGGCGTAACTAGGGCGCAACTAGGGCGCAACTAGGACGCAACTAGGGCGCAACTAGGGCGTAACTAGGGCGCAACTAGGGCGCAACTAGGACGCAACTAGGGCGCAACTAGGGCGTAACTAGGGCGCAACTAGGGCGCAACTAGGACGCAACTAGGGCGCAACTAGGGCGTAACTAGGGCGCAACTAGGGCGCAACTAGGACGCAACTAGGGCGCAACTAGGGCGTAACTAGGGCGCAACTAGGGCGCAACTAGGACGCAACTAGGGCGCAACTAGGGCGTAACTAGGGCGTAGCTAGTACCCAACTAAGGCGCTACTAGGGCATAACCAGGGCGCAAGTATGGCACAATAATGGCACAAGTAGGTCGCAACTAGGACGCAAGTAGGGCGCAAGTCGGGTGCAACTAGGGCGCAACTAGGGCATAGCTAGTGTCCAACTGAGGCACAACTAGGGCGCAACTAGGGCGCAAGTAGGGTGCAACTAGGGCCCAAGTAGGACGGAACTTGGGCGCAACTAGGGCGTAACTAGGGCGCAACTAGGGGGCAGGTAGGACGCAAGTAGGGTGCGAATAGGGCATGACTAGGGCGCAACTAGTAAGCAAGTTGGACGCAAGTAGGATGCAAGTAGGACGCAACTAGGGCACACCTAGGACATAACTAGGGCGCAAGTAGGGCGCAAGTAGGGCACAAGTAGGACACAACTAGGCCGCAACTAGGGCGCAACTAGGACGCTAGTAGGGCGCAAGTAGGCTTAACTAGGGTGCAACTAGGGCGCAAGTAGGGCGCAAGTAGGGCACAAGTAGGACACAACTAGGCCGCAACTAGGGCGCAACTAGGACGCTAGTAGGGCGCAAGTAGGCTTAACTAGGGTGCAACTAGGGCGTAACAAGGGCGCAAGTAGGGCACAACTAGGGCGTAGCTAGTGCCCAACTGAGGCCCAACTAGGACGCAACTAGGGCGCAAGTAGGCCGCAAGGAGGGCGCAACTAGGGCGCAAGAAGGATGTAAGCAGGACACATCTAGGACACAACTAGGGCACAACTAGGACGCAACTAGGACGTAGCTAGTGTCCAACAGAGGCGCAGCTGGGGCACAACTATGGCGCAAGTAGGGCGCAAGTAGGGCGCAAGTAGGACACAACTAGGGTGCAACTAGGGCGTAACTAGGTCGCACGTAGAGCGCATGTAGGACGCAAGTACGGTGCAACTAGGGCGCAAGTAGGGCGCAAGTAGGACACAACTAGGGTGCAACTAGGGCGTAACTAGGTCGCACGTAGAGCGCATGTAGGACGCAAGTACGGTGCAACTAGGGCGTAACTAAGGCGCAACTAGGGCACAACTAGGACGCAAGTATATTGCAACTAGGACGCAAGTACGACACAACTAGGGCGCAAGTAGGGCGCAAGTAGGACGCAAGTAGGGCTCAAATAGGGCGCAACTAGGGCACAACTAGGACGCAAGTATATTGCAACTAGGACGCAAGTACGACACAACTAGGGCGCAAGTAGGGCGCAAGTAGGACGCAAGTAGGGCTCAAATAGGGCGCAACTAGGGTGCAACTAGGTCGCAAGTAGGGCGCAAGTAGGACGCAACTAGGGCGCAACTAGGGTGCAACTAGGGTGCAACTAGGGCGTAACTAGGGTGCAATCAGGGTGCAACTAGGGCGCAAGTAGGGCGTAAGTAGGACGCAAGTAGGGCGCAACTAGGACACAACTAGCCCGTAACTAGGGCGTAGTTAGTGTCCAACTCAGGCGTAACTAGGGCGCAACAAGGACGCAACTAGGGCGCAACTAGGGCTTAAGTAGGGCGTAACTAGGGCACAACTAGGGCGCAACTAGGGCGCAACTAGGACGCAACTAGGGCGCAACTAGGGCGTATTGAGTGTCCAACTGAGGTGCAACTAGGGCAGAACTAGAGTGTAACTAGGGCGCAACTAGGACGCAAGTAGGGTGTAAGTAGGGTGCAACTAGGGCGCAACTAGGGCGTATTGAGTGTCCAACTGAGGTGCAACTAGGGCAGAACTAGAGTGTAACTAGGGCGCAACTAGGACGCAAGTAGGGTGTAAGTAGGGTGCAACTAGGACACAACTAGGGCGCAACTGAGGTACAACTACAACGTAGCTAGTTCCCAAATGAGACGTAACTAGGGCACAATTAGGGCGAAACTAGGGCGCAACTAGGGCGAAAATAGGATGGAAGTAGGACGCAAGTTGGACACAAGTAGGGCAAACTAGGACATAACTAGGACGCAACTAGGGCATAGCTAGTGCCCAAGTTAGGCGCAACTAAGGCGCAACTAGGGCGCATCTAGGGCGCATGTAGGATGTAACTAGAGCGCATGTAGGGTGCAAGTAGGGCACAACTAGGACGCAACTAGGGCATAGCTAGTGCCCAAGTTAGGCGCAACTAAGGCGCAACTAGGGCGCATCTAGGGCGCATGTAGGATGTAACTAGAGCGCATGTAGGGTGCAAGTAGGGCAGAAGTAGGGTGCAAGTTGGATGCAACTAGGGTGCAACTAGGGTAGCAAGTAGGGCGCAACTAGGGCACAAGTAGGGTGCAACTAGGGCGCAAGTAGGGTGCAAGTAGGGCAGAAGTAGGGTGCAAGTTGGATGCAACTAGGGTGCAACTAGGGTAGCAAGTAGGGCGCAACTAGGGCACAAGTAGGGTGCAACTAGGGCGCAACTAGGGTGTAACTAGGGTGCAACTAGGGCGCAAGTAGGATGCAAGTAGGGCACAACTAGGTCACAACTAGGGTGCCACTACGGCGCAAATAGGGCACAAGTAGGGCACAACTACCGTGCAACTAGGGTGAAACTATGGCAGAAGTAGGACACAAGTAGGGTGTATCTAGGACGCAAATAGGACACAACTAGGGCGCAACTAGGGTGTAGCTAGTGTCTAACTGAGGCGCAACTTAGGCGTAACTAGGAAACAACTAGGGAGCAACTAGGGCGTAGCTACTGCCTTACTAAGCTGCAACTTAAGCACAACTAGGGTGCAACTATGGCGCAATTAGGACGCAACTAGGGCGCAAGTAGGGTGTAACTAGGGCGCAAGTAGGGCGCAACTAGGGGACAACTAGGGCGCAACTAGGGTGCAACTAGGGCGCAACTAGGGCGTAGTTAGTGCCCAACTGAGACGGAACTACGGCGGAACTAGAGCGCAACTAGGGCGCAACTAGGGCGCAAGTAGGGCACAGCTAGGGCACAATTAGGGCGCAACTAGGGTGCAACTAGGGTGCAACTACGGGGTAGCTAGTGTCCAAATGAGGCATAACTAGGGCGCACGTAGGACGAAACTAGGATGCAGCTACGGCGAAAGTAGGGCGGAAATAGGGCGCAAGTTAGGCGCAAGGAGGGTGAAACTAGGGCGTAACTAGGACGCAATTAGGGCGTAGCTAGTGCCCGATTGAGGTGCAACTAGGGTACAACTAGGGTGCAAGTAGGGTGCAACTAGGGTAGAAGTAGGACGCAACTAGGGTGCAACTAGGGTGCAGCTAGGGTGCAACTAGGGCGCAACTAGGGTGTAAATAGGATGTAAGTAGGGTGCAACTAGGACGCAACTAGGGCGCAACTAGGGCGCAAGTAGGGCACAACTAGGACGCAACTAGGGTGCAACTAGGGCGGAAGTAGGTTATAAGTAGGGCAAAACTAGGGCGCAACTAGGGCGCAACTAGGGCACAACTAGGGTGTAGCTAGTGTCCAACTGAGGGGCAACAAGGGTACAACTAGGGTGAAAGTAGGGCGCAACTAGGGCGCAAGTAGGTCGCAACTGGGGCGCAACTAGCACGCAAGTAGGGTGCAAGTAGAGAAAAAGTAGGGCGCAATTAGGGCACAACTAGGACAGAACTATAGCACAACTAGGACGCAACTAAGGCGCAACTAGGACGTAGCTAGTGCTCAACTGAGGCGCAACTAGGGTGCAACTAGAGTGCACTTATGACGCAACTAGGGCACAACTAGGGCACAAGTAGGACGCAACTAGGGTGCAATTAGGGTGTAACTATGGCGTAGCTAGTACCTAAATGAGGCGCAACTATGTTGCAACTAGGATGCAACGAGGGCGCAACTAGGACGCAACTAGGGCGCAACTAGGATGGAAGTAGGGTGCAAGTTTGGCGCAAGTAGGGCGTAACTAGGAGGCAACTAGGACGCAACTAGGATGCAACGAGGGCGCAACTAGGACGCAACTAGGGCGCAACTAGGATGGAAGTAGGGTGCAAGTTTGGCGCAAGTAGGGCGTAACTAGGAGGCAACTAGGACGCAACTAGGATGCAAGTAGGAAACAACTAGAGCACAAGTAGGGCACAAGTAGGACGTAAGTAGGGTACAAGTAGGGTGCTACTAGGGCGGAACTAGGGCGCAAGTAGGGCGTAACTAGGGCACAAGTAGGGCGCAACTAGGGTGCAAGTAGGGTGCATCTAGGACGTAACTAGGGTGCAACTAGGGCACAAATAGGGCACAAGTAGGGCACAACTACGATGCAACTAGGGCACAAGTAGGGCACAAGTAGGACACAAGTAGGGCACAACTAGGGTGCAACTATGGTGCAAGTAGGAAACAAGCAGGATGCAACCAAGGCGCAACTAGGGCGCAACTAGGGCGTAACTAGGGCGTTGCTAGTACACAACTAAGGCGCAACTAGGGCGCAACCAGGGCGGAAGACTGGCGCAACTATGGGGCAAGTAGGTCACAACTAGGGTGCAAGTAGGGCGCAAGTAGGGTGCAACTAGGGCGCTACTAGGGTGCAACTGGGGTGCAAATAGTGCGTAGCTGGTGTTCAACTGAGGCGCAACTAAGGCACAACTAGGGCAGCAGTAGGGCACAACTAGGGCGCAAGTAGGATGCGACTCGGGCGCAATTAGGGCATGACTAGGGCGCAACTAGCACACAAGCAGGGTGCAAGTAGGATGCAAGTAGGACGTATCTAGTGTACAACTAGGACGCAACTAGGGCTCAAGTAGGACGTAAGTAGGGTGCAAGTAGGGCGCAACTAGGGCGCAACTAGGGTGCAACTAGGACGCCAGAAGGACGTAAGTAGGCTTCACTAGGGCGCAACTAGGGCGTAACTAGGGCGCAAGTAGGGCGCAACTAGGATGCACCTAGGGCGCAACTAGGGCACAACTAGGACGTAGCTAGTGCCCAACTGAGGCCCAACTAGGAGGCAACTAGGGCGTATGTCGGGCGCAAGTAGGCGCGAGTAGGGCGCAACTAGGGCGCACGTAGGGCGCAAGCAGGGCGCATCTAGGACGCAACTAGGGCACAACTAAGACGGAACTAGGGCGTAGCTAGTGTCCAACTGAAGCGCAACTAGGGCACAACTAGGGCGCAAGTAGGGCGCAACTAAGACGCAAGTAGGGCGCCACTAGGGCACAACTAGGGCGCAACTAGGGCGCAACAAGAGCATAAGTAGGATGCAATTAGGGCGCAACTACGGCGCAACTAAGGTGCAACTAGGGCGCAACTAGGACACAATTCTGTTGCAAGTAGGACGCAAGTAGGGCGCAACTAGGGCGCAAGTACGGCGCAAGTAGGACGCAAGTAGGGCTCAAATAGGGTGCAACTAGGGCGCAACTAGGACACAATTCTGTTGCAAGTAGGACGCAAGTAGGGCGCAACTAGGGCGCAAGTACGGCGCAAGTAGGACGCAAGTAGGGCTCAAATAGGGTGCAACTAGGGTGCAACTAAGTCGCAAGTAGGGCGCAAATGGGACGCAACTAGGACGCAACTAGGACGCAACTAGTGTGCAACTAGGACGCAACTAAGTCGTAACTAGGGTGCAACTAGGACGCAAGTAGGACGCAAGTAGGACGCACGTAGGACACAACTACGACACAACTAGCGCGTAACTAGGGTGTAGCTAGTGCCCAACCGAGGTGCAACTAGAGCACAACTAAAGCGCAACTAGGGCGCAACTAGGGTGTAAGAAGGGCACAAATAGGGCACAACTAGAGGGCAACTACGGTGCAACTAGGGCGTAGCTAGTGTCCAAATGAGGCGCAACTAGGGCGCAACTAGGACGCAACTAGGGTGCGACTAGGGCACAACTAGGGAAAAACTAGGTTGTAAGTTTGGCGCAAGTAGGGTGCAACTAGGGCGCAAGTAGGACGTAACTAGGGCGTAGCTAATGTCCAATTGAGGTGTAACTAGGGCGTAACTAGGGCAGAAGTAGAGAGCATGTAGGGCGCAACTAGGAAGTAAGTAGGGTGCAAGTGGGGCGCAAGTAGGGTGCAACTAGTGCGCAAGTAGGGCGCAACTAGGGCACAAGGAGGACACAACTAGGACACAACTAGGACACAACTAGGCATTAACTAGGGCGCAACTAGGGCGTAATTAGGGCGGAAGTAGGGCGTAACTAGGATGCAACTAGGGCGCAACTAGGGCACAAGTAGGACGCAAGTAGGGAACACCTAGGGTGCAACTAGGGTGCAACTAGGCCGCAAGTAAGGCGCAAGTAGGGCGTTACTAGGGCGCAACTAAGGTGCAATCAGGACGCAACTAGGGTGTTCCTAGTGCTCAACTGAGTCGCAACTAGGACGCAACTAGTGCGCAAGTAGGGCACCTTTATGGCGCAAGGAGGGTGCACCTAGGGCGCAAGTAGGACGCAAGTAGGGCACAACTAGGGCGCAAGTACGGCGCAAGTAGGACGCAAGTAGGACGCAACTAGGATGCAACTAGGACACAACTAGGATGCAACTAGTCCGCCTGAGTGCGCCTGAGTGCGCATGAGTGTGCGTGACTGCGCCTGACTGCACCTGACTGCGCCTTACTATGCCTGACAGCGCCCGACTGCGCCTGATTGCGCTTGACAGCGCCTGACTGCGCGTGACTGCGCCTTAGTGCACCTGACTGTGCCTGACTGCGCCTGACTGCGCTTGACTGCACTTGACTGCGCCGGAGAGCACCTGAGTGGGCCTCAGTGCGCCTGACTGTGCCTGACTGTGCCTGAGTGCGCCTGAGTGCGCCTGAGTGCGCCTGAGTGCGCCTGAGTCCGCCTGAATGCGCCTGAGTGCACCTGAGGGTGCCCGACTGCGCCTGACTGTGCCTGACTGTGCCTGAGTGCGCCTGAGTGCGCCTGAGTGCGCCTGAGTGCGCCTGAGTCCGCCTGAATGCGCCTGAGTGCACCTGAGGGTGCCCGACTGCGCCTGACTGCGCCTGACTGCGCCTGAGTGCGCCTGAGTGCACCTGAGTGCACCTGAGTGGGCCTGATTGGGCCTGAGTGCGCCTGACTTCGCTTGAGTGCGCCTGAGTGTGCCTGAATGCGCCTGAGTGTGCCTGAGTGCGACTGAGTGCGCCTGACTGCGCCTGAGTGCACCTGAGTGCGCCTGAGTGCGCGTGAATGTGCCTGAGTGCGCCTGAGGGCGCCCGACTGCGCCTGATTGCGCCTGATTGCGCCATAGTGCGCCTGAGTGCACCTGAGTGCGCCTCACTGTGCCTGACTGCGCCTGAGTGCGCCTGAGGGCGCCCGACTGCGCCTGATTGCGCCTGATTGCGCCATAGTGCGCCTGAGTGCACCTGAGTGCGCCTCACTGTGCCTGACTGCGCCTGAGTGCGCCTGGTACGCCTGAGTGGGCCTGCATGTGCCTGACTGGGCCTGAGTGCGCCTGAGTGCGCCTAAGTGCGCCTGAGTGCGACTGAGTACGCCTTCCTGCGCCTGAGTGCGCCTGAGTGCGCCTGAGTACGCTTGAGTGTGCCTGAGTGCGCCTGAGTACGCCTGAGTGCGTCTGAGAGCGCCTGACAATGCCTGACTGTGCCTGACTGCGCTTGACTACGCCTTACTCTGCCTGACTGCGCCTGACTGCGTCTGAGTGCGCCTGAGTGTGCCTGAGTACACCTGAGTGCGCCTTAGTGCGCCTTAGTACGCTTGAGTGCGCCTGAGTGCCCCTGAGTGCGCCTGAGTGCGTCTGAGTGCGCCTGAGTGCGCCTGACTGTGTCTGACTGTGTCTGACTGCACCTGAGTGCGCCTTAGTGCGCCTTAGTACGCTTGAGTGCGCCTGAGTGCCCCTGAGTGCGCCTGAGTGCGTCTGAGTGCGCCTGAGTGCGCCTGACTGTGTCTGACTGTGTCTGACTGCACCTGAGTGCGCCTGAGTGCGCCTGAGTGTGCCTGAGTGCCCCTGAGTGGGCCTGAGTGCGCCTGAGTCGCCTGAATGCGCCTGAGTGCACCAAAGAGCACCTGAGTTTGCCTGAGTGCGCCTGAGTGCGCCTGAGTGCGCCTGAGTGTGCCTGAGTGCGCCTGAGTGCGACTTAGTGCGCCTGAATGCACCTGACTACACCTGACTGCGCCTGACTGTGCCTGACTGCGCCTGACTGCGCCTGACTGCGTCTGACTGCGCCTGAGTGCGCCTGACTGTGCGTGACTGCGCCTGACTGCACCTGACTGCGCCTGACTGCGTCTGACTGCGCCTGAGTGCGCCTGACTGTGCGTGACTGCGCCTGACTGCACCTGACTGCGCCTGACTGCGTCTGACTGCGCCTGAGTGCGCCTGACTGTGCGTGACTGCGCCTGACTGCACCTGACTGCGCCTGACTGCGTCTGACTGCGCCTGAGTGCGCCTGACTGTGCGTGACTGCGCCTGACTGCACCTGACTGCGCCTGACTGCGTCTGACTGCGCCTGAGTGCGCCTGACTGTGCGTGACTGCGCCTGACTGCACCTGACTGCGCCTGACTGCGTCTGACTGCGCCTGAGTGCGCCTGACTGTGCGTGACTGCGCCTGACTGCACCTGACTGCGCCTGACTGCGTCTGACTGCGCCTGAGTGCGCCTGACTGTGCGTGACTGCGCCTGACTGCACCTGACTGCGCCTGACTGCGTCTGACTGCGCCTGAGTGCGCCTGACTGTGCGTGACTGCGCCTGACTGCACCTGACTGCGCCTGACTGCGTCTGACTGCGCCTGAGTGCGCCTGACTGTGCGTGACTGCGCCTGACTGCACCTGACTGCGCCTGACTGCGTCTGACTGCGCCTGAGTGCGCCTGACTGTGCGTGACTGCGCCTGACTGCACCTGACTGCGCCTGACTGCGTCTGACTGCGCCTGAGTGCGCCTGACTGTGCGTGACTGCGCCTGACTGCACCTGACTGCGCCTGACTGCGTCTGACTGCGCCTGAGTGCGCCTGACTGTGCGTGACTGCGCCTGACTGCACCTGACTGCGCCTGACTGCGTCTGACTGCGCCTGAGTGCGCCTGACTGTGCGTGACTGCGCCTGACTGCACCTGACTGCGCCTGACTGCGTCTGACTGCGCCTGAGTGCGCCTGACTGTGCGTGACTGCGCCTGACTGCACCTGACTGCGCCTGACTGCGTCTGACTGCGCCTGAGTGCGCCTGACTGTGCGTGACTGCGCCTGACTGCACCTGACTGCGCCTGACTGCGTCTGACTGCGCCTGAGTGCGCCTGACTGTGCGTGACTGCGCCTGACTGCACCTGACTGCGCCTGACTGCGTCTGACTGCGCCTGAGTGCGCCTGACTGTGCGTGACTGCGCCTGACTGCACCTGACTGCGCCTGACTGCGTCTGACTGCGCCTGAGTGCGCCTGACTGTGCGTGACTGCGCCTGACTGCACCTGACTGCGCCTGACTGCGTCTGACTGCGCCTGAGTGCGCCTGACTGTGCGTGACTGCGCCTGACTGCACCTGACTGCGCCTGACTGCGTCTGACTGCGCCTGAGTGCGCCTGACTGTGCGTGACTGCGCCTGACTGCACCTGACTGCGCCTGACTGCGTCTGACTGCGCCTGAGTGCGCCTGACTGTGCGTGACTGCGCCTGACTGCACCTGACTGCGCCTGACTGCGTCTGACTGCGCCTGAGTGCGCCTGACTGTGCGTGACTGCGCCTGACTGCACCTGACTGCGCCTGACTGCGTCTGACTGCGCCTGAGTGCGCCTGACTGTGCGTGACTGCGCCTGACTGCACCTGACTGCGCCTGACTGCGTCTGACTGCGCCTGAGTGCGCCTGACTGTGCGTGACTGCGCCTGACTGCACCTCACTGCGGCTGACTGCGGCTGACTGCGCCTGACTACGCCTGACTGCAACTGACTGCGCCTGATAGTGCCTGACTCCGCCTGACTGCGCCTAACTGCGCCTTAGTGCGCCTGACTGTGCCTGACTGCGCCTGACTGCCCTTGACTGCACCTGAGTGGGCCTGAGTACGCCTGAGTGCGGCTGATTGCGCCTGAGTGCCCGTGAGTGCGCCTGAGTGCGCTTGAGTGCGCCTGAGTGTGCCTCAGTGCGCCTGAGTGCGCCTGAATGCGTTCGAGTGCGCCTGAGGGCGCCCGACTATGCCTGACTGCGCCTGACTGCGCCTGTGTCAGTTTGAGTGCACCTAAGTGTGCCTGACTGCGCCTGACTGCGCCTGAGTGCGCCTGAGTGCGCCTGAGTGCGAATGAGTATGGCAGAGAGCGCCTGAGAGCGCCTGAGTGCGCCTGGGTACGCCTGAGTGTGCCTGAGTGCGCCTGAGTGTGCATGAGTGCGCCTGAGTGCGCTTGAGTGTGCCTGAGTGCGCCTCAGTGCGCCTGCATGCGCCTGTGTGCGCCTGAGTGCGCTTGCATGCGCCAGAGTGCGCCTGAGTGCGCCTGAGTCCGCCTGAGTGCGCCTGAGTGTGCCTGAGTGCGCCTGAGTGCGCCTGAGTGCGCCTGAGAGCGACTGAGTGCGCCTGATTGTGCCTGAGTGTGCCTGAGTGCACCTGAGTGTGTGTGAGTGCGCCTGAGTGCGCCTGCATGCACCTGACTACGCCTGACTGCGCCTGACGGCGCCTGAGTGCGCTTGAGTGTGCTTAAGTGGGCCCGAGTGCGCCTGAATGTCCTCAGTGTGCCTGAGTGCGCCTGAGTGCGCTTGAGTGCGCCTGAGTACGCCTGAGTGCGCCTGA
>SZWC01001377.1:206105-217684 GCA_023375785.1 Penium margaritaceum
TGTTAAAATGTCAGATCGTTGAATGCCACAAGAACTTCTATGGACAGCGCAAAACCAATCGCTTAAACCAGAGCAGATCAACACAGGCGCTCACAGCCAGATCTGCTCAACCAGCGATAGAGGGAGTGAACTTCATGAACTCCATTCATCAGAATTCACTAACTCCTGGGTACATAGTCTACTGAAGTCTAGTGCTTGACAGAATTATAGAATGAGGATCTAGAACTGACTTAAATTCTGCTGCGCTCGCCTTCACCTCTGATCCGTCTCGCTCCGCAACAGCGGTTCTGCCGTCTGCCGTCGGTACGTGCCGTCTTCAATATTGTACCTGTCGTTGAGCTTAGGTTCCGATCACACAGGGTCTTCGGTATTCTTGAATAGTACTGCTCCCTGTTGTCTTTCGATGTGATTCGATCCATGCTGTTTATTCAAAGGTCGTACGTCGTCGATCTGCGATCGGACGGTCTTCGACTTTTGTGTCATCGATACTTGATCGATGCCACAACCCCCCCCATGTGTCCGCACCGATTCCCTTCTGCTCCACGATGGACTAGTGGTCCGGTACTCGGCTCTCATATCAGCTCTTGTTCGAGATGCCACGTCAGCCTCCTGCCAGAGCTCCGCTCAGGCTACCGCCTCCAGGCCACTCGTAAGCCAAGTGCAATATCCTCCGTGATATATCTTGCTCGTGATCATCATCCTTTCGAATAACAGGTACACATGAATGGGCAGGGGAGGCATGGGTAGACCCTCTCTCCTGACCCAACTGAAGATGTAAAATATAGTGTAGGATAGCATAGGTGGCGGAGGGTCAGGGGAGGGAGTGGCGCCTCTCCCCTGGCCCTCTGCGTTATGCCATTTTGGAGCATACCCTTTTTATACTTTTTCCAACACGCCTGACTGCGTCTGACTACGCCTGACTGCGCCTGAGTGTGCCTGAGTGCGCCTCAGTGCACCTCAGTGTGCCTGACTGGGCCTGAGTGCGCCTGAGTACGGCTGAGTACGCCAGAGAGCGCCTGAGAGCGCCTGCGTGATCCTGAGTGCGCTTGAGTGCGCCTGATTACGCCTGAGTGCGCCTGACTGCGCCTGAGTGAGCCTGACTGCGCCTGAGTTCGACTGAGTGCGCCTGAGTGCGCCTAAGTGCGCCTGAGTGCGCCTGACGGTGCCTGACGGCGCCTGACTGTGCCTGACTACACTTGACTGCCCCTGATTGCGCCTGAGAGTTCCTGAGTGCGCCTGAGTGCGCCTGCGTGCGCCTGAGTGCGCCTGAGTGCGCCTGAGTACGCCTGAGTGTGCCTAAGTGCACCTGAGTGCGCCTGAATGCACCTGAATGTGCCTGAGTGCGCGTGAGTGCACCTGAGGGCGCCCGACTGCGCCTGACTGCACCTGGCTGCGCCTGAGTACGCCTGAGTGCACCTGAGTGCGCCTGACTGCGCCTGACTACGCCTGACTGCGCCTGAGTGTGCCTGAGTGCGCCTGAGTGCGCCTCATGCACCTGACTGGGCCTGAGTGCGCCTGAGTACGCCTGAGTACGCCAGAGAGCGCCTGAGTGCGCCTGCGTGCGCCTGAGTGCGCCTGACTGCGCCTGACTATGCTTGACCGCCCCTGATTGCGCCTGAGTGTTCCTGAGTGCGCCTGAGTGCGCCTGCGTGCGCTTGAGTGCGCCTGAGTGCGCCTGAGTGTGCCTGAGTGCGCCTGAGTGCGCCTGAGTGCACCTGAGTGCGGCTGAGGGCACCTGAGTGCGCCTGAGTGCGCTTGAGTGCGCCTGAGTGCGCCTGAGTGTGCCTGAGTATGCCTGAGTGCGCCTGAGTGCGCCTGACTACGCCTGACTATGCCTGAGTGCGCCTGACTGCGCCTGAGTGCACCTGAGTGCGCCTGAGTGCGCTTGAGTGCGCCTGAGTGCGCCTGAGTGTGCCTGAGTATGCCTGAGTGCGCCTGAGTGCGCCTGACTACGCCTGACTATGCCTGAGTGCGCCTAACTGCGTATAACTGTGCCTGACTGCGCCTAACTGCGCCTCCCTGCGCCTGACTGCGTCTGAGTGCACCTGAGTGCGCCTGAGTGCACCTGAGTACACCTAAGTGCGCCTGAGTGCGCCTGAGTGTGCCAGAGTGCGCCTGAGTGTGCCTGAGTGCGCCTGAGTACGCCTGAGTGCGCCTGATTGCGCCTGACTGCGCCTGACTGCGCCTGACTGCGTCTGACTGCGCCTGACTGCGCCTGACTGCGCCTGAATGTGCCTGATTGCGCTTGACTGCGCCTGAGTGCACCTGAGTGCGCCTGAGCACGCCTGAGTGTGCCTGAGTGTGCCTGAGTGCGCCTGAGTGTTCCTGAGTGTGCCTGAGTGCACTAACTGCGCCTACGTGCGCCTGAGTGCGCCTGACTGCGCCTAGCGGTGCCTGACTACGCCGGAGTGCACCTTAGTGCGCCTGAGTGCGCCTGAGTGCGCCTAAGTGCGCCTGAGTGCGCCTGACTGTGCCTGACTGCGCCTGACTGCGCCTGAGTGCGCCTGAGTGCGCCTGAGTGCGCCTGAGTGCGCCTGAGTTCGCCTGACTGCGCCTGACTGCGCCTGACAGCGCCTGACTGCTCCTGACTGCGCCTGACTGCGCCTGACTGCGCCTTTGTGCGCCTTAGTAAGCCTGACTGCGCCTGACTCCGCCTGACTGCGCCTGAGTGCGCCTGTGTGCGCCTGAGTGCGCCTGAGTGCGCCTGAGTGCGCCTGAGTGCGCCTGAGTGCGCCTTAGTGCGCCTGAGTGCACCTGAGTGCGCCTGAGTGTGCGTGACTGCGCTTGACTGCACCTGACTGCGCCTGACTACACCTGACTGCGCCCGACTGCACCTGATTGCGCCTGACTGCGCCTGACTGCGCCTGACTGCGCCTTAGTGCGCCTGACTGTGCCTGACTGCGCCTGACAACGCTTGACTGCACTTGAGTGCGCCTGAGAGCACCTGAGTGGGCCTGAGTGCGCCTGAGTGCACCTGACAGCGCCTGAGTGCGCCTGAGTGCGCCTGAGTGCGCCTGAGTGCGCCTGAGTGCGCCTGACTGCGCTTGACTGCACTTGAGTGCGCCTGAGAGCACCTGAGTGGGCCTGAGTGCGCCTGAGTGCACCTGACAGCGCCTGAGTGCGCCTGAGTGCGCCTGAGTGCGCCTGAGTGCGCCTGAGTGCGCCTGAGTGCGCCTGAGTAAGCCTGAATGCGCCTGAGTGCGCCTGAGGGCGCCCAACTGCGCCTGACTGCGCTTGACTGCGCTTGAGTGCACCTGAGTGCACCTGAGTGCGCCTGAGTGCGCCTGAGTGCGCCTGAGTGCGCCTGAGTGCGCCTGAGTGCGCCTGAGTAAGCCTGAATGCGCCTGAGTGCGCCTGAGGGCGCCCAACTGCGCCTGACTGCGCTTGACTGCGCTTGAGTGCACCTGAGTGCACCTGAGTGCGCCTGACGACGCCTGAGTGTGCCTGAGTGCGCCTGAGTGCGCCTGAGGGCGCCCAACTGCGCCTGACTGCGCTTGACTGCGCTTGAGTGCACCTGAGTGCACCTGAGTGCGCCTGACGACGCCTGAGTGTGCCTGAGTGCGCCTGAGTGCGCCTGACTGGGCCTGAGTGCGCCTGACTGCGCTTGAGTGCGCCTGAGTGCGCCTGAGTACGCCAAAGAGCACCTGAGTGCGCCTCTGAGTGCTGCGCCTGAGCTGAGTGCGCCTGACGACGCCTGAGTGTGCCTGAGTGCGCCTGAGTGCGCCTGACTGGGCCTGAGTGCGCCTGACTGCGCTTGAGTGCGCCTGAGTGCGCCTGAGTACGCCAAAGAGCACCTGAGTGCGCCTGAGTGCGCCTAAGTGCGCCTGAGTGCGCCTGAGTACACCTGAGAGCGCCTGAGAGCGCCTGAGTGTGCCTGAGTGCGCCTGAGTGCGCCTGAGTGCGCCTGAGGGCGCCCAACTGCGCCTGACTGCGCTTGACTGCGCTTGAGTGCACCTGAGTGCACCTGAGTGCGCCTGACGACGCCTGAGTGTGCCTGAGTGCGCCTGAGTGCGCCTGACTGGGCCTTAGTGCGCCTGACTGCGCTTGAGTGCGCCTGAGTGTGCCTGAGTACGCCAAAGAGCACCTGAGTACGCCTGAGTGCGCCTAAGTGCGCCTGAGTGCGCCTGAGTACACCTGAGAGCGCCTGAGAGCGCCTGAGTGTGCCTGAGTGCGCCTGAGTGCGCCTGAGTGCGCCTGAGTGCGCCTAAGTGCGCCTGAGTGCGCCTGAGTACACCTGAGAGCGCCTGAGAGCGCCTGAGTGTGCCTGAGTGCGCCTGAGTGCGCCTGAGTGCGCCTGAGTGCACCTGAGTGCACCTGAGTGCGCCTGACTGCGCCTGAGTGCGCCTGAGTGCGCCTGAGTGCGCCTGAGTGCACCTGACTGGGTCGAGTGCGCCTTAGTGCGCCTGAGTGTGCCTGAGTGTGCGTGAGTACGCCAAAGAGCGCCTGAGAGCGCCTGAGTGCACCTGAGTGCGCCCGAGTGCGCCTGAGTACGCCTGAGTGCGCCTGAGTGCGCTTGAGTGCGCCGGAGTAAGCCTGAGTGCGCCTGAGTACGCCTGAGAGCGCCTGAGTGCACCTGAGTGCGCCCGAGTGCGCCTGAGTACGCCTGAGTGCGCCTGAGTGCGCTTGAGTGCGCCGGAGTAAGCCTGAGTGCGCCTGAGTGCGCCTGCGTACGCCTGAGTGCACCTGAATGCGCGTAAGTGCGCCTGAGTGTGCCTGAGTGCGCCTGAGTGCGTCTGAGTCCAGTTGAGTGCACCTGAGTGCGTCTGAGTGCGCCTGAGTCCAGTTGAGTGCACCTGAGTGCGTCTGAGTGCGCCTGAGTGTACCTGAGTGTGCCTGACTGTGCCTGCTTGAGTCTGACTGCGCCTGCGTGTGCCTGACTGTGCCTGAGTGCACCTGACTCTGCCTGACAACGCCTGACTGCGCCTGACTCCGCCTGAGTGCGCCCGACTCTGCCTGAGTGCGCCTGAGTGCGCCTGAGTGCGCCTGTGTGCGCGTGACTGCGCTTGAGTGCACCTGAGTGCGCCTGAGTGCACCTGAGTGCGCATGAGTGTGCATGACTGCGCCTGACTGCACCTGACTGCGCCTGACTACGCCTGACTGCCCCTGACTGCGCCTGATTGCGCCTGACTGCGCCTGAATGCGCCTGACTGCGCCTTAGTGCGCCTGACTGCGCCTGACTGCGCCTGAGTGCGCCTGACTGCGCCTGACTGCGCCTGAGTGCGCCTGACTGCGCCTGACTGCGCCTGAGTGCGCCTGACTGCGCCTGACTGCGCCTGAGTGCGCCTGACTGCGCCTGACTGCGCCTGAGTGCGCCTGACTGCGCCTGACTGCGCCTGAGTGCGCCTGACTGCGCCTGACTGCGCCTGAGTGCGCCTGACTGCGCCTGACTGCGCCTGAGTGCGCCTGACTGCGCCTGACTGCGCCTGAGTGCGCCTGACTGCGCCTGACTGCGCCTGAGTGCGCCTGACTGCGCCTGACTGCGCCTGAGTGCGCCTGACTGCGCCTGACTGCGCCTGAGTGCGCCTGACTGCGCCTGACTGCGCCTGAGTGCGCCTGACTGCGCCTGACTGCGCCTGAGTGCGCCTGACTGCGCCTGACTGCGCCTGAGTGCGCCTGACTGCGCCTGACTGCGCCTGAGTGCGCCTGACTGCGCCTGACTGCGCCTGAGTGCGCCTGACTGCGCCTGACTGCGCCTGAGTGCGCCTGACTGCGCCTGACTGCGCCTGAGTGCGCCTGACTGCGCCTGACTGCGCCTGAGTGCGCCTGACTGCGCCTGACTGCGCCTGAGTGCGCCTGACTGCGCCTGACTGCGCCTGAGTGCGCCTGACTGCGCCTGACTGCGCCTGAGTGCGCCTGACTGCGCCTGACTGCGCCTGAGTGCGCCTGACTGCGCCTGACTGCGCCTGAGTGCGCCTGACTGCGCCTGACTGCGCCTGAGTGCGCCTGAGTGCGCCTGAGTCTGCATGAGTGCGCCTGACTGCACCTGAGTACGCCTGAGTGCGCCTCATTGCGCCTGAGTGCACCTGAGTGCGCCTGAGTGCACCTGAGTGCGCCTGAGTCCGGTTGAGTGCACCTGAGTGCGTCTGAGTGCGCCTGAGTGTACCTGAGTGTGCCTGAGTGTGCCTGCTTGAGTCTGACTGCGCCTGCGTGCGCCCGACTGTTCCTGAGTGCACCTGACTGCGCCTGACATTGCATGACTGCGACTGACTCCGCCTGAGTGCGCCTGACTCTGCCTGAGTGCGCCTGAGTGCGCCTGAGTGCGCCTGTGTGCGCGTGACTGCGCCTGAGTGCCCCTGAGTGCGCCTGAGTGCACCTGAGTGTGCCTGACTGTGCCTGAGTGCGCCTGAGTGTGCCTGAGTAGGCCAGAGTGCGCCTGAGTACGCCAGAGAGCGCCTGAGAGCGCCTGAGTGTGCCGGAGTGCGCCTCAGTGCGCCTGAGTGCCCCTGAGTGCGCCTGAGTGCACCTGAGTGTGCCTGACTGTGCCTGAGTGCGCCTGAGTGTGCCTGAGTAGGCCAGAGTGCGCCTGAGTACGCCAGAGAGCGCCTGAGAGCGCCTGAGTGTGCCGGAGTGCGCCTCAGTGCGCCTGAGTGCCCCTGAGTGCGCCTGAGTGCACCTGAGTGTGCCTGACTGTGCCTGAGTGCGCCTGAGTGTGCCTGAGTAGGCCAGAGTGCGCCTGAGTACGCCAGAGAGCGCCTGAGAGCGCCTGAGTGTGCCGGAGTGCGCCTCAGTGCGCCTGAGTGCCCCTGAGTGCGCCTGAGTGCACCTGAGTGTGCCTGACTGTGCCTGAGTGCGCCTGAGTGTGCCTGAGTAGGCCAGAGTGCGCCTGAGTACGCCAGAGAGCGCCTGAGAGCGCCTGAGTGTGCCGGAGTGCGCCTCAGTGCGCCTGAGTGCCCCTGAGTGCGCCTGAGTGCACCTGAGTGTGCCTGACTGTGCCTGAGTGCGCCTGAGTGTGCCTGAGTAGGCCAGAGTGCGCCTGAGTACGCCAGAGAGCGCCTGAGAGCGCCTGAGTGTGCCGGAGTGCGCCTCAGTGCGCCTGAGTGCCCCTGAGTGCGCCTGAGTGCACCTGAGTGTGCCTGACTGTGCCTGAGTGCGCCTGAGTGTGCCTGAGTAGGCCAGAGTGCGCCTGAGTACGCCAGAGAGCGCCTGAGAGCGCCTGAGTGTGCCGGAGTGCGCCTCAGTGCGCCTGAGTGCCCCTGAGTGCGCCTGAGTGCACCTGAGTGTGCCTGACTGTGCCTGAGTGCGCCTGAGTGTGCCTGAGTAGGCCAGAGTGCGCCTGAGTACGCCAGAGAGCGCCTGAGAGCGCCTGAGTGTGCCGGAGTGCGCCTCAGTGCGCCTGAGTGCCCCTGAGTGCGCCTGAGTGCACCTGAGTGTGCCTGACTGTGCCTGAGTGCGCCTGAGTGTGCCTGAGTAGGCCAGAGTGCGCCTGAGTACGCCAGAGAGCGCCTGAGAGCGCCTGAGTGTGCCGGAGTGCGCCTCAGTGCGCCTGAGTGCCCCTGAGTGCGCCTGAGTGCACCTGAGTGTGCCTGACTGTGCCTGAGTGCGCCTGAGTGTGCCTGAGTAGGCCAGAGTGCGCCTGAGTACGCCAGAGAGCGCCTGAGAGCGCCTGAGTGTGCCGGAGTGCGCCTCAGTGCGCCTGAGTGCCCCTGAGTGCGCCTGAGTGCACCTGAGTGTGCCTGACTGTGCCTGAGTGCGCCTGAGTGTGCCTGAGTAGGCCAGAGTGCGCCTGAGTACGCCAGAGAGCGCCTGAGAGCGCCTGAGTGTGCCGGAGTGCGCCTCAGTGCGCCTGAGTGCCCCTGAGTGCGCCTGAGTGCACCTGAGTGTGCCTGACTGTGCCTGAGTGCGCCTGAGTGTGCCTGAGTAGGCCAGAGTGCGCCTGAGTACGCCAGAGAGCGCCTGAGAGCGCCTGAGTGTGCCGGAGTGCGCCTCAGTGCGCCTGAGTGCCCCTGAGTGCGCCTGAGTGCACCTGAGTGTGCCTGACTGTGCCTGAGTGCGCCTGAGTGTGCCTGAGTAGGCCAGAGTGCGCCTGAGTACGCCAGAGAGCGCCTGAGAGCGCCTGAGTGTGCCGGAGTGCGCCTCAGTGCGCCTGAGTGCCCCTGAGTGCGCCTGAGTGCACCTGAGTGTGCCTGACTGTGCCTGAGTGCGCCTGAGTGTGCCTGAGTAGGCCAGAGTGCGCCTGAGTACGCCAGAGAGCGCCTGAGAGCGCCTGAGTGTGCCGGAGTGCGCCTCAGTGCGCCTGAGTGCCCCTGAGTGCGCCTGAGTGCACCTGAGTGTGCCTGACTGTGCCTGAGTGCGCCTGAGTGTGCCTGAGTAGGCCAGAGTGCGCCTGAGTACGCCAGAGAGCGCCTGAGAGCGCCTGAGTGTGCCGGAGTGCGCCTCAGTGCGCCTGAGTGCCCCTGAGTGCGCCTGAGTGCACCTGAGTGTGCCTGACTGTGCCTGAGTGCGCCTGAGTGTGCCTGAGTAGGCCAGAGTGCGCCTGAGTACGCCAGAGAGCGCCTGAGAGCGCCTGAGTGTGCCGGAGTGCGCCTCAGTGCGCCTGAGTGCCCCTGAGTGCGCCTGAGTGCACCTGAGTGTGCCTGACTGTGCCTGAGTGCGCCTGAGTGTGCCTGAGTAGGCCAGAGTGCGCCTGAGTACGCCAGAGAGCGCCTGAGAGCGCCTGAGTGTGCCGGAGTGCGCCTCAGTGCGCCTGAGTGCCCCTGAGTGCGCCTGAGTGCACCTGAGTGTGCCTGACTGTGCCTGAGTGCGCCTGAGTGTGCCTGAGTAGGCCAGAGTGCGCCTGAGTACGCCAGAGAGCGCCTGAGAGCGCCTGAGTGTGCCGGAGTGCGCCTCAGTGCGCCTGAGTGCCCCTGAGTGCGCCTGAGTGCACCTGAGTGTGCCTGACTGTGCCTGAGTGCGCCTGAGTGTGCCTGAGTAGGCCAGAGTGCGCCTGAGTACGCCAGAGAGCGCCTGAGAGCGCCTGAGTGTGCCGGAGTGCGCCTCAGTGCGCCTGAGTGCCCCTGAGTGCGCCTGAGTGCACCTGAGTGTGCCTGACTGTGCCTGAGTGCGCCTGAGTGTGCCTGAGTAGGCCAGAGTGCGCCTGAGTACGCCAGAGAGCGCCTGAGAGCGCCTGAGTGTGCCGGAGTGCGCCTCAGTGCGCCTGAGTGCCCCTGAGTGCGCCTGAGTGCACCTGAGTGTGCCTGACTGTGCCTGAGTGCGCCTGAGTGTGCCTGAGTAGGCCAGAGTGCGCCTGAGTACGCCAGAGAGCGCCTGAGAGCGCCTGAGTGTGCCGGAGTGCGCCTCAGTGCGCCTGAGTGCCCCTGAGTGCGCCTGAGTGCACCTGAGTGTGCCTGACTGTGCCTGAGTGCGCCTGAGTGTGCCTGAGTAGGCCAGAGTGCGCCTGAGTACGCCAGAGAGCGCCTGAGAGCGCCTGAGTGTGCCGGAGTGCGCCTCAGTGCGCCTGAGTGCCCCTGAGTGCGCCTGAGTGCACCTGAGTGTGCCTGACTGTGCCTGAGTGCGCCTGAGTGTGCCTGAGTAGGCCAGAGTGCGCCTGAGTACGCCAGAGAGCGCCTGAGAGCGCCTGAGTGTGCCGGAGTGCGCCTCAGTGCGCCTGAGTGCCCCTGAGTGCGCCTGAGTGCACCTGAGTGTGCCTGACTGTGCCTGAGTGCGCCTGAGTGTGCCTGAGTAGGCCAGAGTGCGCCTGAGTACGCCAGAGAGCGCCTGAGAGCGCCTGAGTGTGCCGGAGTGCGCCTCAGTGCGCCTGAGTGCCCCTGAGTGCGCCTGAGTGCACCTGAGTGTGCCTGACTGTGCCTGAGTGCGCCTGAGTGTGCCTGAGTAGGCCAGAGTGCGCCTGAGTACGCCAGAGAGCGCCTGAGAGCGCCTGAGTGTGCCGGAGTGCGCCTCAGTGCGCCTGAGTGCCCCTGAGTGCGCCTGAGTGCACCTGAGTGTGCCTGACTGTGCCTGAGTGCGCCTGAGTGTGCCTGAGTAGGCCAGAGTGCGCCTGAGTACGCCAGAGAGCGCCTGAGAGCGCCTGAGTGTGCCGGAGTGCGCCTCAGTGCGCCTGAGTGCCCCTGAGTGCGCCTGAGTGCACCTGAGTGTGCCTGACTGTGCCTGAGTGCGCCTGAGTGTGCCTGAGTAGGCCAGAGTGCGCCTGAGTACGCCAGAGAGCGCCTGAGAGCGCCTGAGTGTGCCGGAGTGCGCCTCAGTGCGCCTGAGTGCCCCTGAGTGCGCCTGAGTGCACCTGAGTGTGCCTGACTGTGCCTGAGTGCGCCTGAGTGTGCCTGAGTGCACCTGAGTGCGCCTGAGTCCGGTTGAGTGCACCTGAGTGCGTCTGAGTGCGCCTGAGTGTACCTGAGTGTGCCTGAGTGTGCCTAAGTGCGCCTGAGTGCGACTAAGTACGCCGCAGAGTGCCTGAGAGCGCCTGAGTGGGCCTGAGTGCGCTCGAGTGCGCCTGAGTGCGCCTGAGTGCGTCTGAGTACACCTGAGTGCGCCTGAGTGCGCCTGAGTGTGCCAGAGTGTGCCTGAGTGTGCCTGAGTGCGCCTGAGTACGCCTGAGTGCGCCTGATTGCGCCTGACTGCGCCTGACTGCGCCTGACTGCGTCGGACTGCGCCTGACTGCGCCTGACTGCGCCTGAATGCGCCTGACTGCGCTTGACTGCGCCTGAGTGCACCTGAGTGCGCCTGAGCATGCCTGAGTGTGCCTAAGTGTGCCTGAGTGTGCCTGACTGTTCCTGAGTGTGCCTGAGTGCATTGACTGCGCCTAAGTGCGCCTGAGTGCGCCTGAGTGCGCCTGACTGTGCCTGACTACGCCTGACTGCGCCTGAGTGCGCCTGAGTGCGCCTTAGTGCGCCTGAGTGCGCCTGAGTGCGCCTAAGTGCGCCTGAGTGCGCCTGACTGTGCCTGACTGCGCCTGACTGCGCCTGAGTGCGCCTGAGTGCGCCTGAGTGCGCCTGAGTTCGCCTGAGTGCGCCTGAGGTCGCCTGACTGCGCATGACTGCGCCTGACTGCGCCTGACAGCGCCTGACTGCTCCTGACTGCGCCTGACTGCGCCTGACTGCGCCTTTGTGCGCCTTAGTGCGCCTGACTGCGCCTGACTGCGCCTGAGTGCGCCTGAGTGTGCCTGTGTGCGCCTGAGTGCGCCTGAGTGCGCCTTAGTGGGCCTGAGTGCGCCTGAGTGCGCCTGAGTGCGCCTGACTGCGCCTGAGTGCGCCTGAGTGCGCCTGAATGCGCTTGAGTGCGCCTGAGTGCGCTTGAGGGGGCCTGATTGCGCCTGACTGCGCCTGAGTGCGCCTGAGTACTTCTGACTGTGCCTGACTGCGCGAGGTATAGGCAATCGCATGGCTTTTATACACTGAAGTATCTGTGTATAGGGGAGATATCCAACATTACATACCTCATGTATTAATACATTCTCAAATGCACTGAGTTAATTGTGTATAGAATGTGTTCCATGTGTCAGACTGAACTTGAACGCTGTTGGGTATGTGTATTATTTCTTTGGTCTGGGACTCTTTGCGTGTACATTGCAACAGTAGTGTACATAATCATACGATGACATACTGGTCTGTCCCTTGTTGTGTGTGGGTGGAGGTGGGTGGAGGGGGGGG
>SZWC01001377.1:244389-258700 GCA_023375785.1 Penium margaritaceum
CAACTAGGACGCAAGTAGGGCGCCATCAGGGCACAACTAGGGCGCAACTAGGGCACAACAAGAGCAAAAGTAGGACGCAAGTAGGGCGCAACTACGGCGCAACTAAGGTGCAACTAGGGCACAAATAGGACGCAAGTCTGTTGCAAGTAGGACGCAAGTAGGGCGCAACTAGGGCGCAAGTACGGCGCAAGTAGGACGCAAGTAGGGCTCAAATAGGGTGCAACTAGGGTGCAACTAGGTCGCAAGTAGGGCGCAAATGGGACGCAACTAGGACGCAACTAGGACGCAACTAGTGTGCAACTAGGACGCAACTAAGTCGCAACTAGGGTGCAACTAGGACGCAAGTAGGACGCAAGTAGGACGCAAGTAGGACACAACTACGACACAACTAGCGTGTAACTAGGGTGTAGCTAGTGCCCAACCGAGGTGCAACTAGAGCACAACTAAAGCGCAACTAGGGCGCAACTAGGGTGTAAGAAGGGCACAAATAGGGCACAACTAGGGCGCAACTACAGTGCAACTAGGGCGTAGCTAGTGTCCAAATGAGGCGCAACTATGGCGCAACTAGGACGCAACTAGGGTGCGACTAGGGCACAACTAGGGAAAAACTTGGACGTAAGTAGGTTGTAAGTTGGGCGCAAGTAGGGCGCAACTAGGATGCAAGTAGGACGTAACTAGGTCGTAGCTAATGTCCAATTGAGGTGTAACTAGGGCGTAACTAGGGCAGAAGTAGAGAGCATGTAGGGCGCAACTAGGAAGCAAGTAGGGTGCAAGTGGGGCGCAAGTAGGGTGCAACTAGGGCGCAAGTAGGGTGCAACTAGGGCACAAGGAGGACACAACTAGGACACAACTAGGCCTTAACTAGGGCGCAACTAGGGCGTAATTAGGGCGGAAGTAGGGCATAACTAGGACGCAACTAGGGCCCAACTAGGGCACAAGTAGGACGCACCTAGGGAACACCTAGGGTGCAACTAGGGTGCAACTAGGCCGCAAGTAAGGCGCAAGTAGGGCGCAACTAGGGCACAACTAAGGTACAATCAGGACGCAACTAGGGCGTTGCTAGTGCTCAACTGAGTCGCAACTAGGACGCAACTAGGGCGTTGCTAGTGCTCAACTGAGTCGCAACTAGGACGCAACTAGGGCACAAGTAGGGCGCCTTTATGGCGCAAGTAGGGTGCACCTAGGACGTAAGTAGGGCGCAAGTAGGGCGCAACTAGGGCGCAAGTACGGCGCAAGTAGGACGCAAGTAGGACGCAACTAGGATGCAACTAGGACACAACTAGGATGCAACTAGGGCGTAGCTGGTGTCCAACTGAGGCGCAACAGGGGCGCAACTAGGGCGCAAGTAGGGCGTAACTAGGACGCAAGTAGGGCGCAACTAGGGCGCAACTAAGGAAAAACTAGGACGCAACAAGAGATCAAGTAGGATGCAAGTAGGACGGAACTAGGGCGCAACTGGGGTGCAACTAGGATGCAACTAGGGCGCAAGTCGGGCGCAAGTAGGACGTAAGTAGGACGCAACTTGGATGTAACTAGGGTGCAAGTAGGGCACAAGTAGACGGAAGTAGGGCTAAATAGGGCGCAACTAGGGTGCAACTAGGTCGCAAGTAGGGTGCAAGTAGGACGCAACTAGGGCGCAACTAGGGCACAACTAGGACGCAACTAGGGTACAACTAAGATGCAACTAGGGTCAAACTAGGCCGTAAGTAGGACGCAAGTAGGATGCAATTTAGGGTGCAACTAGGGCACAACTAGGGCGCAACTAGGGCGTAGCTAAAATCCCAGTGAGCCGCAATTAGGATGTAACTAGGGCGCAACTAGGATGCAACTAGGACGCAAGTAGGGCGTAACACGGGTGCAAGTATGGCACAACTAGGGACTAAGGTGTAACTAGGGCGTAGCTAGTGCCCAAATGAGGCGCAACCGGGGTGCAACTGAAGCGGAAGTAGGTTGCAAGTTGGACGCAAGTAGGGCACAACTAGGGCACAACTAGGACGTTACTAGGGCGTAGCTAGTGTCCAACTGAGGCGCAACTAGGGTGCAAGTAGGGCACAATTAGGGCGAAACTAGGGCGCACGTTGGGTGCAACTAGAGCGCAAGTAGGGCGCAAGTAGGAGGCAAGTTGGGTGCAAGTAGGGTAAACTAGGACCCAACTAAGGCGCAAGTAGGGCGCAACTAGGGCGCACGTTGGGTGCAACTAGAGCGCAAGTAGGGCGCAAGTAGGAGGCAAGTTGGGTGCAAGTAGGGTAAACTAGGACCCAACTAAGGCGCAAGTAGGGCGCAACTAGGGCACAAGTAGGACACAACTAGGGCGCAGCTAGGACACAAGTACGACACAACTAGGGTGCAAATAGGGCGCAAGTAGGGTGTAACTAGGACGTAACTAGGACGCAACTAGGGCGCAAGTAGGGCGCAAGTAGGGCACAACAAGGGCACAACTAGGGCGCAACTAGGTCGCAAGTAGGGCGCAAGTGCGGCGTAACAAGGGTGCAACTAGGGCACAACTAGGGCGCAACTAGGGCGCAAGTAGGGCGCAAGTAGGGCACAACAAGGGCACAACTAGGGCGCAACTAGGTCGCAAGTAGGGCGCAAGTGCGGCGTAACAAGGGTGCAACTAGGGCACAACTAGGGCGCAACTAGGGCATAGCTAGTACCCAACTGAGGCGCAACCAGGGTGCAACTAGTGTGCAAGTAGTGCGCAACTATGGCACAAGTAGGGCACAACTAGTTAACAAGTAGGGCACAAGTAGGGCGCAACTTGGGTGCAACTAGGGCACAACTAGGGCATAGCTAGTGTCTAACAGAGGCGCAATAAGGGAGAAACTAGGATGCAAGTAGGGCGCAACTAGGGCGCAAGTAGGGCGCAACCAGGGTGCAACTAGGGCGCAACTACGGGGCAAGTAGGGTGCAAGTAGGGTGCAATTAGGGTGTAACCAGGGCGCAACTAGGACACAAGCAGGGCGGAAGTAGGGTGCAAGTTGGGTGCAACTAGGGCGCAACTAGGGCACAACTAGGGTACAAGAAGGGCGCAAGTAGGGCGCAAGTAGGGCACAACTAGGGTGCAACTAGGGTGAAACCACGACGCCAATAGGGCGCAAGTAGGACTTAACTAGGGCGCAACTAGGACGTAACTAGGGCACAAGTAGGGCGCAAGTAGGACGCAACTAGGGTGCACCTAGGGTGCAACAAGGGCACAACTAGGGCATAGCTAGTATCCAACTGAGGTGCAACTAGGACGCAAGTAGGGCGTAAGTCGGGTGAAAGGAGGACGCAAGTATGACGCAAGTAGGGCGCAAGTAGGGTGCAAGTAGGGCGTAACTAGGATGCAACTAGGGCATAACTAGGGCACAATCGGGGCGTAGCTAGTGTCCAACTAAGGTGCAACTAGGGTACAATTAGGGCGCAAGTAGGGCGCAAGTAGGGCGCAAGTAGGGCACGACCAGGGCGCAACTAGGGCGTAACTAGGACGCAAGTAGGGTACAAGTAGGATGCAAGTAGAGCGCAACTAGGACGCAACTATGGCGCAACTAGGGCGCATGTAGGATGCAAATAGGCCTCAAATAGGGCGCACCTAGGGTGCAATTAAGTTGCAGGTAGGACGCATGTAGGAGGCAACTAGGGCGCAACTAGGGCGCAAGTAGGACGCAACTAGGGCGCAACTAGGACACAAGTAGGGCGCAAGTAAGGCGTAACTAGAACGCGACTAGGGCAGAACTAGGACACAACTAGAGCACAACCAGGGCGCAAGTACGACGTAGTTAGTGCCCAACTGAGGCGCACCTAGGGTGCAACTAGAGTGCAACTACGCCGCAGCTAGGGTGCAAGTAGGGTGCAAGTAGGGTACAACTAGGGCGCAATTAGGGCGCAAGTAGGGTGTATCTAGAACGCAAGTAGGGTGCAACTAGGGCATAGCTAGTGCCCAAATGAGGTACGACTAGGGCGCAACTAGGGCGCAACTAGGGCGCAACGAGGACGCAACTAGGGCGCAACTAGGGCACAACTAGGGCAGAAGTAGGTGCAAGCTGGATGTAAGTAGGGCGAAACATGGGCGCAACTAGGACGCAACCAGGGCGTAGCTAATGTCCAACTGAAGCGCAACTAGGGTACAACTAGGGCACAACTAGGTCGCAAGTAGGGCGCAACTAGAGCGCAAGTTGGGTGCAAGTAGGACGCAAGTATGGCGCAAGTAGGGTGCAACTAGGACGCAACTAGGGTGCAACTAGGGCGCAACTAGGACACAAGTAGGGCGCAACTAGGACACAACTAGGGCGCAACTAGGGCGTAACTGGGGTGCAAGTAGGATACAAGTAGGACACAAGTAGGGTGCAAGTAGGGTGTCAGTAGGGCGCAACTAGGGAAAAACTAGGGTGCAAGTAGGGCGCAAGTAGGACGCAACTAGGGCGCAACTAGGGCGCAACTAGGGTGCAACTAGGGTGCAACTAGGGCGCAACTAGGACGCAACTAGGGTGCAAGTAGGACGCAAGTAGGACGCAACTAGGGCACAACTAGGGCGCAACTAGGGTGCAACTAGGGTGCAACTAGGGCGCAACTAGGACGCAACTAGGGTGCAAGTAGGACGCAAGTAGGACGCAACTAGGGCACAACTAGGGCGCAACTAGGGTGTAGCTAGTGTCCAACTGAGCTGCAACTAGGGTGCAACTAGGGCGCAAGTAGGACGCAAGTAAGGCGTATCTAGGGTGCAAGTAGGGCGCAACTAAAGCGCAACTAGGGCACAACTAGGGCACAACTAGGGTGCAACCAGGGCGTAGGTAGTGTTCAACTGAAGCGCAACTAGGGCGCTACTAGAGCGCAACTAGGGCGCAACTAGGGTGCAACTAGGGTGCAACTAGGGCGCAACTAGGACGCAACTAGGGTGCAAGTAGGACGCAAGTAGGACGCAACTAGGGCACAACTAGGGCGCAACTAGGGTGTAGCTAGTGTCCAACTGAGCCGCAACTAGGGTGCAACTAGGGCGCAAGTAGGACGCAAGTAAGGCGTATCTAGGGTGCAAGTAGGGCGCAACTAAAGCGCAACTAGGGCACAACTAGGGCACAACTAGGGCACAACTAGGGTGCAACCAGGGCGTAGGTAGTGTTCAACTGAAGCGCAACTAGGGCGCTACTAGAGCGCAACTAGGGCGCAACTAGGACGTAAGTAGGGTGCAAGTAGGACGCAACTAGGGCACAACTAGGGCACAACTAGGGTGCAACCAGGGCGTAGGTAGTGTTCAACTGAAGCGCAACTAGGGCGCTACTAGAGCGCAACTAGGGCGCAACTAGGACGTAAGTAGGGTGCAAGTAGGACGCAACTAGGGTGCAACTAGGGTGCAACGAGGGTGTAACTAGGACGTAGCTAGTGCCCAAATGAGGTACGACTAGGGCGCAACTAGGGTGCAACTAGGACGCAACTAGGGCGCAACTAGGGCGCAACTAGGACGTAAGTAGGGTGCAAGTAGGACGCAACTAGGGTGCAACTAGGGTGCAACGAGGGTGTAACTAGGACGTAGCTAGTGCCCAAATGAGGTACGACTAGGGCGCAACTAGGGTGCAACTAGGACGCAACTAGGGCACAACTAGGGTACAACTAGAGCGGAAGTAGGGTGCAAGTTGGGCGCATGTAGGGTGAAACTAGGGCACAACTGGGATGGAACTAGGATGTAGCTAGTACACAACTTAGGCGCAACTAGGGCACAACTAGGGTACAACTAGAGCGGAAGTAGGGTGCAAGTTGGGCGCATGTAGGGTGAAACTAGGGCACAACTGGGATGGAACTAGGATGTAGCTAGTACACAACTTAGGCGCAACTAGGGCACAACTAGGGTGCAAGTAAGGAATATCTAGAGCGTAAGTAGGGCGCAAGTAGGGTGCAAGTAGGGTGCAAGTAGGGTGCAACTTGGGTCCAACTAGGGTGCAAGTAGGGCGCAACTAGGGCACAAGTAGGGTGCAACTAGGGCACAACTAGGGCACAACTAGAGCGCAACTAGGGCGCAAGTAGGGCGCAAGTAGGGCGTAAGTAGGGCATAACTAGGGCGCTACTAGAGCGCAAGTAGGACACAAGTAGGATGCAACTAGGGCGCAACTAGGGCGTAGCTAGTGCCCAACTGAGGCGCAACTAGGGCACAACTAGGGCGCAAGTAGGGCGCAACAATGACGCAAGTAGGACGCAACTAGGGTGCAAGTAAGGCACAACTAAGGCGCAAGTAGGGCGCAACGAGGGCACAACTAGGGTACAACTAGGGGGCAAGTAGGGTACAAGTAGGGTGCAACTAGGGCGCAACTAGGGTGCAAGTAAGGCACAACTAAGGCGCAAGTAGGGCGCAACGAGGGCACAACTAGGGTACAACTAGGGGGCAAGTAGGGTACAAGTAGGGTGCAACTAGGGCGTAAGTAGTGCACAACTAGGATGCAAGCAGGGTGCAAATAGGGTTTAAGTAGGGCACAACTAGGGCACAACTTGGGCGCAAGTAGGGCGCAAGTAGGGCGCAAGTAGGGAACAACTAGAGCACAACTCGGGTGCAACTAGGACGTAACTAGGGCGCAAATAGGGCACAAGTAGGGTACAACTAGGGCGCACCTAGGGTGAAACTAGGGCGCACCTAGGGTGCAACTAGGGCACAACTAGGGCGTAAATTGGACTCAAGTAGGGTGCAAGTAGGGTGCAACTTGGGCAAAACTAGGGTGCAGGTAGGACGCAAGTAGGACGTAAGTAGGGCTCAAATAGGGTGCAACTAAGGTGCAACTAGGTCACAAGTAGGACGCAAGTAGGACGCAACAAGGGTGCAACTAGGGGGCAACTAGGGTGCAACTAGGGCGCAACTAGGACGCAACTAGGGCGCAACTAGGGCACAACTTGGGCGCAAGTAGGGCGCAAGTAGGGCGCAAGTAGGGAACAACTAGAGCACAACTCGGGTGCAACTAGGACGTAACTAGGGCGCAAATAGGGCACTAGTAGGGTACAACTAGGGCGCACCTGGGGTGAAACTAGGGCGCACCTAGGGTGCAACTAGGGCACAACTAGGGCGTAAATTGGACTCAAGTAGGGTGCAAGTAGGGTGCAACTTGGGCAAAACTAGGGTGCAGGTAGGACGCAAGTAGGACGTAAGTAGGGCTCAAATAGGGTGCAACTAGGGTGCAACTAGGTCACAAGTAGGACGCAAGTAGGACGCAACAAGGGTGCAACTAGGGGGCAACTAGGGTGCAACTAGGGCGCAACTAGGACGCAACTAGGGCGCAACTAGGGCGCAAGAAGGACGAAAGTAGGGCACACATATGGCGCAACTAGGGCACAACTAGGACACAATTAGGGCGTAGCTAGTGCCCAACTGAGGCGCAACTAGGGCGCAACTAGGGCGCAAGAAGGACGAAAGTAGGGCACACATATGGCGCAACTAGGGCACAACTAGGACACAATTAGGGCGTAGCTAGTGCCCAACTGAGGCGCAACTAGGGTGAAACTAGGGTGCAACTAGGACGCAACTATGGCGCAAGTAGGGTGTAACTAGGACGCAAGAAGGGCGCAACTAGAGTGCAACTAGGCTGTAAATAGGGCACAATTTGGGCGCAACTAGGGCGAAACTAGGGTGCAACTAGGACGCAACTATGGCGCAAGTAGGGTGTAACTAGGACGCAAGAAGGGCGCAACTAGAGTGCAACTAGGCTGTAAATAGGGCACAATTTGGGCGCAACTAGGGCACAAGTAGGGCGTAGTTAGTGCCAAATTGAGGCGTAACTAGGGTGCAACTAGAGTGCAACTAGGGTGCAACGAGGGTGCAAGTAAGGCCCAAGTAGGGCACAACTTGGCCGCAACTAGGGCGCGAGTAGGGTGCAACTAGGGCATAGCTAGTGTCCAAATGAGGCACGGCTAGGGTGCAACTAGGAAGAACATAGGGCTCAACTAGGGCACAAGTAGGGTGCAACTAGGGTGCAACTAGGGCACAACTAGAGTGCAAGTAGGGCACAAGTAGGGCGCAAGTAGGGCGCAAGTATGGCGCAAATAGGATGCAACTAGGGCGCAACTAGGGCCCAAGTAGGGTGTGAGTAGGGAACAAATAGGGCGCAACTAGGACGCAAGTATGGCGCAAGTAGGGCACAACTAGGGCGCAACCAGGGTGAAGCTAGTGCCCAACTGAGGTGCAACTAGGGTACAACTAGGGCGCAACTAGGACGCAAGTATGGCGCAAGTAGGGCACAACTAGGGCGCAACCAGGGTGAAGCTAGTGCCCAACTGAGGTGCAACTAGGGTACAACTAGGGCGCAAATAAGGCGCAACAATGGCGCAAGTAGGACGCAAGTAGGACGCAAGTAAGTCGCAAGTAGAACTCAACTAGGACGCAACTAGGGCGCAACAAGGGTGTAGCTAGTGTCCAACAGAGGCGCAACTAGGGTGCAACTAGGGTGCAAGTAGAGCGCAACGGAGGCGCAAGTAGGGCGCAAAAAGGGCGCAACTAGGGTACAAGTAGGGCGCAATTAGGGGACAAGTAGGGTGCAAGCAGGACGCAACTAGGGCATAACTAGGACGCAACTAAGACGCAAGCAGGGCACAAACAGGGTTTAAGTAGGACGTAACTAGGGCGTAACTTGGGCGCAAGTAAGGCGCAAGTAGGGCGCAAGTAGGGCACAACTAGGGCACAACTAGGGCGCAACTAGGGTGCTAGTAGGGCACAAAGAGGGCTTTACTAGGGCCCAACTAGGGCGTAACTAGGATGCAAGTAGGGCGCAAGTAGGGCGCAACTAGGACGCACCTAGGGCGCAACTAGGGCGCAACTAGGACGCAAGTATGGCGCAAGAAAAGCGCAAATAGGGCTCAAATAGGGCGCAACTAGGACGCACCTAGGGCGCAACTAGGGCGCAACTAGGACGCAAGTATGGCGCAAGAAAAGCGCAAATAGGGCTCAAATAGGGCGCAACTAGGGTGCAACTATGTCACAAGTAGGGCGCAAGTAGGACGCAACTAGGGCGCAACTTGGGCGTAACTAGGGTGCAAGTAGGACGCAAGTAAGGCACAAGTAGGTCGCAAATAGGGCAGAACTAAGGTGCAACTAGGTCGAAAGTAGGGCGCAAGTAGGACGCAACTAGGGCGCAACTTGGGCGTAACTAGGGTGCAAGTAGGACGCAAGTAAGGCACAAGTAGGTCGCAAATAGGGCAGAACTAAGGTGCAACTAGGTCGAAAGTAGGGCTCAAGTAGGACGCAACTAGGACGCAACTAGGGTGCAACTAGGACGTAACTAGGGTGAAACTAGGGCACAACTAGGGCGCAAGTAGGGCGCAAGTAGGACGCAACTAGGACGCAACTAGGGTGCAACTAGGACGTAACTAGGGTGAAACTAGGGCACAACTAGGGCGCAAGTAGGGCGCAAGTAGGGCGTAAGTAGGGCGCAACTAGGGCACAACTAGGGGGCAACTAGGGCGTAGCTAGTGTCCAATTGAGGCACAACTAGGGTACAACTAGGGTTCAACTAGGGCGCAACTAGGGCGCAAGTAGAGCGTAACTAGGGCGCTGGTAGGGTGCAACTTAAGCGCAACAAGGGAGCAACTAGGGTACAACTAGGACGCAACTAGGGTGTAACTAGGGCGTAGTTAGTGTCTAACTGAAGCGCAACTAGGGCGCAACTAGAGCGCAACTAGGGCGCAACTAGGACGAAAGTAGGGTGCAAGTAGGGCTCAACTAGAGTGCAACTAGGGTGCAACTAGGGTGCAACTAGGACGTAGCTAGTGCCTAAATGAGGCACGACTAGGGCGTAACTAGGGCGCAACTAGGGCGGAAGTAGGGTGCAAGTTAGGCATAAGTAGGGCGAAACTACGGCGCAAGTAGGATGCAACTAGGGCGTAGCTAGTGCCCAACTGAGGCGCAACTAGGGCGCAACTAGGGCGCAACTAGGGCGGAAGTAGGGTGCAAGTTAGGCATAAGTAGGGCGAAACTACGGCGCAAGTAGGATGCAACTAGGGCGTAGCTAGTGCCCAACTGAGGCGCAACTAGGGCGCAACTAGGGCGCAACTAGGGTGCAAGTAGGGTGCAACTAGAGCGCAAGTAGGGTGCAAGTAGGGTGCAAGTAGGGCACAAGTGGGGTGTAACTAGGGCGCAATTATGGCGCAGGTAGGACGCAACTAGGACACAAGTAGGGTGCAACTAGAGCGCAAGTAGGGTGCAAGTAGGGTGCAAGTAGGGCACAAGTGGGGTGTAACTAGGGCGCAATTATGGCGCAGGTAGGACGCAACTAGGACACAAGTAGGGTGCAACTAGGGCGAAACTAGGGCACAACTAGGACGCAACAAGGACGCAAGTAGGACGCAAGTAGGGCGCAACCAGGATGCAACTAGGGCTTAACTAGGGCGCAAGTAGGGTGCAACTAGGGCGAAACTAGGGCACAACTAGGACGCAACAAGGACGCAAGTAGGACGCAAGTAGGGCGCAACCAGGATGCAACTAGGGCTTAACTAGGGCGCAAGTAGGGCGTAAGTAGGACACAACTGGGGTACAACTTGAGCGCAACTAGGGCGAAAGTAGGAAGAAAGTAGGGCGCAACTAGGGCGCAACTAGGGTATAACTAGGTCGCAACTAGGGCGTAGCTAGTACCCAACTGAGGTGCAACTAGGGCGAAAGTAGGAAGAAAGTAGGGCGCAACTAGGGCGCAACTAGGGTATAACTAGGTCGCAACTAGGGCGTAGCTAGTACCCAACTGAGGTGCAACTAGGGCGCATCTAGGGCACAACAATGGCGCAAGTAGGACGCAACTAGGGCGCAAGTAGAGCGCAAGTAGGACGCAACTAGGGTGCAACTAGGGTGCAACTAGGGCGCATCTAGGGCACAACAATGGCGCAAGTAGGACGCAACTAGGGCGCAAGTAGAGCGCAAGTAGGACGCAACTAGGGTGCAACTAGGGTGCAACTAGGGCAAAAGTAGGACATACCTAGTGTCCAGTTGAGGCGTAAATAGGGCGCAACTAGGGTGTAAGTAGGACGCAACAAGGGTGCAACTAAGGTGCAACTAGGGCACAACTAGGGGGCAAGTAGGGCGCAAGTAGGGCACAGCTAGGGTGTAACTAGGGCGCAACTAGGACACAAGCAGGGCGTAAATAGGGTGCAAGTCGGGCGCAACTATGGTGCAACTAGGGCACAACTAGGGTGTAAGTAGGACGCAAGTAGGGTGCAAGTAGGGTAAGACTAGGGCAAAACTAGGGTGCAACTAGGGCTCCAGTAGGGCGCAAATCAGGCTTAACTGGGGCGTAACTTGGACGTAACTAGGGCGTAAGTAGGGTGCAAGTAGGGCGCAACTAGGGCGCACCTAGGGAACATCTAGGGCACAACTAGGGCGTAGCTAGTGCCCAACTGAGGCACAACTAGGACGCAACTAGGGTGCAAATCGGGTGCAACTAGGGCGCAACTAGGGCGAAAGTAGGACGCAAGTAGGACACAACTAGGGCACAACCAGGGTATAACTAGGGCTTAGCTAGTGTCCAATTGAGGAGCAACTAGGGCACAACTAGGGCGTAAGTAGGGCACGAATAGGATGGAAGTAGGGTGCAACAACTAGGGCGTAACTAGGGCACAACTAGAGCACAACTAGGGTGCAAGTAGGGCGCAACTAGGGCACAACTAGGGTGCAAGTAGGGTGTAAGTAGGGCGCAACTAGGGCGCAAGTAGGGCGCAAGTAGGGCGCAAGTTGGACGCAAGTAGGACGCAAGTAGAGTTCAAATAGGGTGCAACTAGGGCACAACTAGGAGCCAATTAGGGCACAACTAGGGCGCAACTAGGGCGCAACTAGGGCGCAAGTAAGGCGTAAGTAGGACGCAACTAGGGCACAACTAGGGCACAACTAGGGAGTAGCTAGTGCCCTACTGAGGGGCGACTAGGGCGCAAGTAGGGCGCAACTAGGGCACAGGTAGGGCGTAACTAGGGCGAAAGTTGGACGCAACTAGGCCGCGACTACGGCGCAACTAGGGCGCAACTAAGGCGCAACTAGGGCCCAACTAGGGCGTAGCTAGTGCCCAACTGAGGCGCAACTAGGACGGAACTAGGACGCAAGTAGGGCGCAACTAGGGCGCCACTAGGTCGCAACTAGGGCACAACTAGGACGCAAGTAGGGCGCAAGTAGGGCACGACTAGGGAGCAACTAGGGTGCAACTAGGGGGAAAGAAGGGCTCAAATAGGGCACAACTAGCGCGCAAGAAGGGCGCAAGAGGATGCAACAAGGGCGCAACTAGGACGCAACTAGGGCGCAACTAGGACGCAACTAGGGCGCAACTAGGNCGACTAGGGAGCAACTAGGGTGCAACTAGGGGGAAAGAAGGGCTCAAATAGGGCACAACTAGCGCGCAAGAAGGGCGCAAGAGGATGCAACAAGGGCGCAACTAGGACGCAACTAGGGCGCAACTAGGACGCAACTAGGGCGCAACTAGGACGCAACTAGGGCGCAACTAGGGCGCAAGTAGGGCGCAAGTAAGGCGCAAGTAGGACGTAACTAGAGCACAAATAGGGCGCAAGTAGGGCGTAGCTAGTGCCCAATTGAGGCGTTACTAGGGCACAACTAGGACGTAACTAAGGCACAACTAGGGCGCAAGTAGGGCGTGACTAGGGCGTAAGTAGGGCACAACTAGGGCGCAACTAGGGCGCAAGTAGGGCGTAGCTAGTGCCCAATTGAGGCGTTACTAGGGCACAACTAGGACGTAACTAAGGCACAACTAGGGCGCAAGTAGGGCGTGACTAGGGCGTAAGTAGGGCACAACTAGGGCGCAACTAGGGTGCAACTAGGGCGCAACTAGGGCGCCACTAGGACGTAACTCAGGCGCAACTAGGGCGTAGCTAGCGCCCAATTGAGGCACAACTAGGGTGCAACTAGGGCGCAATTAGGGTGCAACTAGGGCGCAACTAGGGCGCCACTAGGACGTAACTCAGGCGCAACTAGGGCGTAGCTAGCGCCCAATTGAGGCACAACTAGGGTGCAACTAGGGCGCAATTAGGGTGCAACTAGGGCGCAACTAGGGTGCAACTAGGATGCAAGTAGGGCGCAAGTAGGGCGTAACTAGGGTGCAAGTAGGGTGCAACTAGGGCACAAGTAGGGTGCAACTAGGGCGCAACTAGGGTGCAAGTAGGACGCAAGTAGGGAGCAACTAGGACACAACTAGGGCACAACTAGGGCGCAACTAGGGCGCAAGTAGGACGCAAGTAGGGCGCCACTAGGGTACAACTAGCCTAACCCTGAACCTTGACCCAGAATCTCGACCCTCAACCTTGACCCTCAACACTGTACCCTAAACCTGATCCTCAACCATGACTCTCAGTCATGGCTATCAACCTTCATTCTCATCCCTTGCTATTAACGTCTATGCTCAAACCCATCCGTCAACCGTAATCCTCAACCTTGACCTCAATCCCAACTCTTAACCCTGACACTCAATCCTGAGCCCCAGCCATGAGCCTTAACTCTAATCCTCAACTCTGGCCCTCAACCCCAAACCTGAACTCTGAGCGTTAAAGAGTGCAAGTGAGGGTGGTTTTGGCGGTGACAGAATCCATGTCAGTGCGAGTGCTGGTTGAAAATGTATGTTGTATGGTAGTACATGCATTACTAGATTACGATAGTACCAATGCCGCTAGAGAGCTCCTCATGGGTATGTACCTCCCCTTCATCCTTTCTCCATCCCCTCTTGCCTTCCCTTCTTGCCCTCCCATCTCATCCTTCGCTTCTTGATGTACTATTCTTTCCTAGGATTTTTTGGTCCTTAATATGTGTAGAGTGTGCTCACAACATTAACTTCACCCACCGTCCATGACAACATCAACATCTGCACTAAGGGTCCTTTCCTCTTTTGCCAAACTTGTGCTAAAACACTTGAGACCCAAAATGAGGGCATGGTAGGTGCTTCAAGACAACAACTGAGAGGGGGATGAGGAGAAGAGACTAGGAGAAATAACTCATGGGGAGCATGAGGAGGGTAGATGCTGAATGCCTATTGGCTTGTTCAAGGGACATCCTTTCCTTTTGGGGCAGAAGTGGGACCTACGGGTCATATTGGAAGCAGCCAAATGCGTACATTGAGGGGTGGTTGTGCTCCTCCCACTTCTCTCCATCTTTCATGGCCTAGTCCACGAAGTGTACATGAGAGCTGACCTTTGGACCCCATGATGACTTCAACAATGATCCTTTTGTGCGCTTCACCCGTGTCGCCATTGGCAAAAAACAACAATAACAGTAGCACTGTCATGAACAAGTACCACCCACTTAACACATGAACAACTTGGCATCATTTGAGGAACCTATATCTGCCTTAGTGTTGTTGACGGGCAAATATCGGGGGCATACTAACTCCCCCCC
>SZWC01001378.1:18474-33608 GCA_023375785.1 Penium margaritaceum
TACCGCCACGCAGAGGTGTGTGGCGGCTGCGGTGCGTGCAGTCGCCACTTCCCCCCACAGCCGCAGCAGCAGAGCAGCAGCAGAGCAGCAGCAGCAGAGGCGGCGGCGGCAGCCGTGCAGCAGCAGCGCAGCAGGAGCGGCCGCCACAGCAGCGTGGGAGCAGCGGCGGCAGTAGCAACGCAGCAGCGGCGTCGGCAGTAGCAGCGCAGCAGCGGCAGCGGCACAGCAGCAGCAGCGGCATTCGCGGCGGCAGCAGCAGCGCAGCAATGGCAGCAGCAGCAGCAGCACGCGGCGGCGGCAGCCAGCAGCAGCGCGCGGCGGCGGCAGCCAGCAGCAGCTGCAGCGCGCAGCAGCAGCCGCCGCGCGCAGCAGCAGCAGCAGCAGCGCAGCCGCCGCTGCTACCGCTGCACACGCAGCTTCGCAGCTGCTGCTGCAGCTGACAACACAGCTGCAGCAGCAGCTGGGAAAACAAAAAAGAAAAAAAAAGGAAGGGGACGAGCTGACGTCAGCATTGTTGGTTGCTAACGTCATCAGGTCGTGCTGACGTCAGCAACCACTTGCTGACGTCAGCATTACACTTAGCCAAATTTTCAACCGAAACGACAAAAGTTGCCAGCGTTTCAAATCCCCGAGAAACGCAGACGGTTTTGAAATCCGGAAAACTCGACCTGTCGTCCCATAGTGAGCGGCGACATGAGTTCGCCCGACGACAAGAACAAGGGACCAGGTGATCCCTCCTCTTCTTCAGGGGTATTGAGCCCTCGCTCGCAGGCCATTGAGGACCTGCGCAGCCAGCAGGAGGAGATGCGTCGTCTGCAGCGAGAGCAGACTGACGCTATCCGCACACTGACTGAGCTCCTGCGCGCTCAGTCCACGGCTCCTCNCGGACCTCCTTGATGACGAGCCATTCATGCCAGGCTTTGAGGATGACTCCCAGGAGCGGGAGATTCGTCTTCTACAGGAGCGCCTCCGTCAGCTGCAGACGGGTATCCGACCTCCACCCGTGTCCCCGATACGATCGTCACCTGACTTCCCCAGTGATCACCCCCTTCCAGGAGTTTCTCCCGTCACTCGTCCTCCTCAGCCTGCGGCTGCTCTCCCCACGGAGCGGCAGCCAGAGGACTTTGAGGCACCACCTCCACGGTACATCAGCGAGGATGGATTTGACTGCTGGGAGATCCTGTTCCAGGTGTGGGCCACCTCTGAGGGAGTGTGGCCTTACTACCACAGCCCATACCAGTCTACAGATCCAGCACAGGTACTGACAGCAGCCCGGGCCATGCGAGGGCTTCTCTACGCCATGCCACGCGAGACTGTCGTTGACTTCCGTCCCTTCCTCGGCGAGGCTGGCACAGGCACCGGAGCTGATCCTCGTGGAGGCTGGGATCTGGCGTTGTCCCNTTTCCTCCAGGTGACGTCGGCCCGCGAGGCAGCAGTAGCACATCAGGAGACTTCCCTCGCTGCAGCAATCCTCGCCTCACCACCATCTTCCCTCCTGCAGTCACCCTCACCTTCCTCCATCACGACCTCATCTTCCTCCTCCTCTTCGACCCCGTCTACACCCACGCAGACGCAGGGCGTTGCAGCAGCAGCCCAGGGGAAGAAGAAGAATAGGAAGTGCGGATCGGGTCAGCAGTAGTCGTCATCCAGTGGTAGCAGTGGCCGTTCCGTGCACTGCTACAACTGTGGAGGTGCCCATCGCTATACCGAGTGCCAGCAGCCGCTCGACTGGGAGCGCATCACTCGCGGACTTCAGGCTGCCCATGCTGCTCGCACCGCGTCCGGCACGTCGACCGCACACTCCTCTGCACGTGCGGCGACTACGACTGCAGCTGTCCCTGCATCCTCACCGGCGAGCAGCAGTGATCCGGACCCACGTGACCGCACCATCGCCGAGCTTCGTCATCTTCTGGCGCTTCGCTTTCAGGGAGGTGCGAGTGTGTTGTCATTGTCGAGTGGGTCACAGACTGCTTGTTCGTCCGTCCTCGTGACTCGTGATGACACGTGTGGGGGAGCACAGTCCGCATGTGATGATGATGGGCCTGACTGCACTGACTGGATTCATGAGTCTCACCTTCGTGATGTACGTCGTTCCGTCCCACTGACGGCTCAGCGTCCCTCTGATGCCGAGTGTTCTATTGCTCGTTGTACAGTGACGTCCACCAGTCGTGACTCCGGTGGCACTTGGATCATCGATTCCGGTGCCACCCACCACATGACGTGTCGTCGTAGTGACTTTGTGGTACTTGGTCCTGTCACGACTGTCCGTTCTGTTCGTACAGGNTGATGTACGTCGTTCCTTCCCACTGATGGCTCAGCGTCCCTCTGATGCCGAGTGTTCCATTGCTCGTTGTACAGTGACGTCCACCAGTCGTGACTCCGGTGGCACTTGGATCATCGATTCCGGTGCCACCCACCACATGACGTGTCGTCGTAGTGACTTTGTGGTACTTGGTCCTGTCACGACTGTCCGTTCTGTTGGTACAGGTTCTGGTCAGTCCTTACCGGTTCACGGTGGTGGGGTTGTATGCTTTGATGGTCCGTCTGGCCCCCTGTATCTCTCTGACGTGCTGTTTGTGCCTGATCTTGAGCTCAGTCTGCTGTCTGTGCGTGCCTGCACTCTGATGGGTCTCTCCGTTGAGCATACCGCTGATTCAGCGACTGTGACTGCTCTTGACACCCGTAGCATTGTCCTGCGTGCTTCAGTCGTAGATGATTTGTACCGCATTGCTCGGCCCTCCTCCCCTTGCTCTCCCTCCTCCTCAAACAAGTAAAGCCTTCAATGATCCATACGCGTAAGGCGGAATTTTTCCAAACACGAAGCAACTATGTCGTACTTCAACGTCGACAACCTATCTCAATGACGCGATAGGTTGCAAGGTGGACGTTGCCAACAGTTAGAAATGATTTACGGCATGCAGGGCCATGCAAAAACGAACATGAGCTCTGTGTGTGCGTGCAATGCAAAAAGACCAAATTTTGGCTAAGTTTGGAACGCATAACATGAAGGAACAAGGAAACTTTACAAATGAGCCCTTAGCGAGCTTATGTAGGGGTGCCGGCAGCTAGCCGCACCGGGCCCCGTCACCCCCGCTGAACCCAAACGAGTCAGCGGGGAGAACACACTGCATACACCACAAGAACAACAAACGTGAGGCACCGGAACAGCTCTCCGAGTGCTCGGGTCTCGACCACTGGGAAAACACGAGCAGTGCTAGAAAAACTCGAAATCAACGTCCAGACATCCAAAACGGCTTTCCGAACATCGGAAGCCCTATTACAACCATCGAGTCTCCTGGTCGCACCGGTACAGTCCACCGGGTGCGCGGGTCTCAACCCAGCGAGAAGACTCTCCTACCTCCCGACAAGCCCACAACGCTGCCGAAACGCATCGACCGCGTCTCGCCGGCGCTGTCATACGGACTGGAGAAGTCTCGGTATAGTCCGGAGGCCCGTCGTGTCGTCACGCCCTCCTCTACCATATACCACCAATGTGAGTTTATGGATAATCCATTGGCGTCAGTCGTGACGGGTGGAAGCCACACAAACCAACACTCCCCCTGGTTGACATAGTGGACCACGCCAGAATGAATGAACGAAGGCATGGAACAACAGCGTATGCCAAACCACAATGTGCACTAGTCAACCACACACACATATACAATTGCTGCCCATCTAAGGTCTCCTCACAAAACAAGCACATCATACCAAGTGTCGGGGTCTAGACCATAAGAAGAGTCATGCACACACGAGCGCACACACACACACACACACACACACACACACACACACACACACACACACAAACCAGTGTTAAATACACCATACACATGTTAGGCGGCAAGAGGGTCTCCTCGTCACACTGGCGGTACCAATGCCCAGGTCTCGACCATTGCGAGCAATCCAACAGGTGTATGTGTGCCGAACACAATAGCATCATCAATCAACACATAGGATCATAGGGGGTCTCCTTGTAATACAGGTGTACCTTATCACGTGTCTGTGTCTCGACCACAATGAGCAAACCAGCTGGCATGCACATGCCACATGTAGTATGGCCACACACCAAGACACACGACCCTATGGTCTCCTCGTGACACGGGTGCAACCGACCAAGTGTCCGGGTCTCGACCAACAGAGTGTGGCTTTAGTATGCTCATGACAGAGCATGGACCCCTTGCCATGCATCTCCCATAACGCCGCGTCAGGTCGGGGTCCACACGACACTCCCCTTGGGCAGATGAACCTGGCGACGATGTCGTAGCTGAACATATCCTAGGCAATGAATCATGTAGTCTCTCCATCATGTAGAGATAGCTCCCCCTGTCATGTACGAGTCGGCTCCCTCCCTGAAAGACAAAGTGGTGTCTGCGGCTATGACTCCTCACGTCGCAACAACATCACCTGGAGTGTACCAGTCCTCGCGCGACGACCAACGGTCCCAACTCATAGCTTGTCCTCTCTCTGCTCTACAGTGATGCATCTGTGTACGCCAGAGGAAAGGGAATGGGCGAGCAACACGCGAGCGTGGATGAAGTGGCAGAGCTTACCTCCGATGCAGGATAGAGCACCCAGAGGCACAGGGGTGTACGGCCAGAAGAGGAGGGCTGGAGCGACGAACCAGATCACAACTCATGGATGAAGGTGACGATGGAGCAGCTGAGTTGGGTGGATGAAGGTGCGTGATGGCAGGAGCAAAAGGAGGAGCAATGACGGAGTCGAAAGTAACAACGATGGCGCAAATTGAAGGCACGTTCATCTCTCCTATGGTAGTGTCTCCATCGAAAGTCATACTCATAGTTGCTACAGGATCCTCCCTAAGTGTGGGTGTGCCAGGTCCTGGTAGTGGAAAGCTCATGCTAATAGTTCTCATGCTCTCCTCCTCTGAGACTCACTCACGCGCTCCCATCACCTCCTGCTGTAGCATCAGTACACGCTCCTGCAAGTCAGCTTCATCAGCCTCGGACATGTGGAGGTGGCCCATGTCTACCTTGCGTAGGATAAACTCTGCCTCACGTGATGCTGTACATGAAGATTGCATAACTCATAAGTATAGGTCCATCTGCATCTCTGCTCCTGAAGACGATGGAACCGGTGTTGTTGCATCCTTCTGGGGGTCAACCAAACTTGCAATGTGTTGAGACGCTGGAACTTCAGATGCAGCTGCAGGTGTCGCATCCCCACCACAGCTCGTGTCTTTCATACAAGGTGGAATGAGAGGTCGCATACCGAGAGAGAAGGAGAAGGAGGAGTCATCAGAGTCCGTGGAGCATGTGGAAACATCGTCCGTGCAGGTACTGCCAGTCTCAACATCGATGTGATGAGCAGGGTCACCAACAGGTGAAGAAGAGAGGGAAAAACTCAACACCTGCTGAGGAGGTGAATCCATCCGCGTATACGGATCTGCTCCACTATACTCGTCTACTGTTGTAGTGGACACAGGTGTGCAGGACTCTGGCTCGACAATGCATGTCAAGGCGACCAACAAGTGCAGCTGGCGCTCACGCACCGTCTCGCCGTGAAGGCTGGTTGCTACCATCTGCTCAATAATGGAGTGAGGACCACCATCTGGCTCCGTCATGTGTGTCGTTGCTCTGTCATGTGTACCGGAACCCGTAGACTTTGGGAGCATGGGCGATTCCTCACACTGGAGCTAGTCCTCTGGTAGCGTGAATGACATGGTGGAGCTTATTATGTCTGCTGCAGCACATGCCCTAGTGACATCTTTCGGAATCGTTGCTCTGAAGAATGCGTCAACATGTAAAAGACCCATTTATGGTTAATCACCCCTTAAAAATTCACCCTTCATTCAGTGTACATGTCCAAAGTAGTCACTTGGAAGTTTCATGGTACCTTCGTGGACGTTACGTCACAATTTCATTTTACCAGTTGTCCATAGACAGAATAGTGTATAATTGTTCAACATGGGAAAGAACGTGGAAGGATCTCAGTGACATTTTTACTACCTAATAAAAACCATGGTTTAGCGATTCACAACTCTATCTACATTTCCCGTGAAAGCACCTATATGTGTACATACACATAAACTGTACTACATCTGTAAATACGTAATAGACGTATTTGTGGACTTGGAAGCTTGTCAGACTATTAGACGTTTACGAGGTTCGATGTTCCCTACTCGGGCTCCCGCTGGGCCCTGGTCGAGTGGGGCTCGGTACTGTGCTGACTCGGAAAGTTGCTTCACTGTTTTTTTTTTGGTTTTTCCTTGTCCATCGACGACTAGCGACACATGTCGTGGTCGACGACTAGCGACAAACGTCGTGGTCGGCGGTCGTGGTGGGGGGGGGAGATGGGGATCCGACTATGTGGCTACCAATGTGTAATATGGCTGCGACACATATTTATGTCATCGAGTAGTCGACGGTCGTCGATCGTCGATCGTCATCTTTGTAAAGGGAACCGTGTCGTAAGTCGTCCATCGGCGATCGTCAGTGATCGACGGTCGACGAGTGTTTTCAGATGTCTACTCCAAATACACTTAGTGTATTCAATTATTGGTTGTTCAATACACTCCCCAGCTACACCACCCCAATACACTCAGCACTTTGGGGGGGGGGGGTCACCGACGATGGATTCTGCAGCAATGGCAAATGTATGCTTGTTTCGAAGGTTGTTTACTTTTGTATTCGGCAATACAGAAAGTAAATACCCAATTTACAGAGATAACCAATCAGAAAGTATGAAGACATAAATACGTCTACAATACATCAACACTGCAATATCATATTACAATTTTTTCCTAGCTAAATAATTGAACTAGTTTTAACAAGGCATAAGTATCAGATACATAGCTTTCCAAGTGAATGGAATATGAATACCCTTCTAGGCAACTTCATGGAAATTTCCCTATAGTCCATACCTAGTACACTAGATGTGCTGTGTATAAAAAGCCCTTCATTAACCATACCTCAAAAGACCAGCCTGCCAACACTGCTCATGAACAGTGACCGCTGTCGGGTTCGTGTGAGCCTCGTGTGCCAACGTCCTCGGAAGTCCATATGGGGCATCTCGATCCACACGATACTCATGTGCCACCACCGGGCAGCTACCGGTCGGAGTCGCGAGTGGCACCACCAAGGCACCCAAGATCAACACTCCTCCTGATGTAACCTACTGCTGCAGAACATTTGGCTCCTATCCCAGCATAGATGTTGCCCTCGATGACATGCATGTCTCAAACACTATAACCTCCAGCGGACTGGTGTGAGCCTGCTGTACACACTCCCCCAAAATTCCGATAGACGCATCCTGATCCGTATGGGACTCCTATGCCACCGCTAGGCCTCCACCAGTCGGAGCCGCGAGTGGCACCGCCCTGGGACGCCGTGCCTGCGCTCCTCCTGATGTCACCTGCTGTTGCGAAAGATCTGGATCCAGCCCGGACATGGAAGTCGAATTCGATGACACGCAATTCTCCACCATGGACGCCATGTCCGGATCACACTCCACGTCATGTGCTAACACCGTATCATCTCAGTTAGCCTGAGCTGACGCTATCAGCTCAGGCTGAAAGCGTCAGCTCAGGAACCACGACCTGGCGCGAGTGCGGATCCTGTCGCTACGGTCACAACAGGCAATACGCGGTGACCCCACTCCCCATCAACAGGAACCGCAACGGAAGCTGAGGAGGTGGAGGGTGCATCAAACCGGCGCGAGTACGGCATGCAAAGCGCTGACGCTGACGCCGCAAGGACACATGACTGGAACAATTGCATGAAGACATGTCATCGCGAGGTGGCATCGTTGTCGCATCAGAGTTGAGGATCGAAAGGATGGTGGGTTCCAGGGACTGGCCGACACGTAGAGCTGGAGGGAAACCATTGGATGAGGAAGGAGGAGAGGATGAAGGAGATGAGATCAAGGAGGACATCGAAGAATGAGTAGCAGAAGCACGTTCGGTGACAACGAGGTCACAAAGCCGGTGCACCATCTTCCTCAAACAGTGGATCTCGGTGAACATGATCGCCAGAGGTCCAGCTAGGGGATCTACAAAAGCTGGCAGATTGGTATGCCATGGAGGATGCATGCTCGGATGAGGCTAAAGCCAAGGTGGATGCCAGCGGGGAGGGCGCGTCCAGCAGCGACGCCAACCATGACGTCCATCACCACAGTGGTAGCAGGCAAACGCGCAGGGCACCTGCTCATAGGTCTGCGTACTCATCTCATGTGCCGGACGATGGATAGGTGGTGAGGACACCTACTCCCGGTGGTAAACACCAAGCCGCGGGAGAGGATGAGACCAATAGGTACTGTCACTCCCGGAGGTCATGGCGTTGGGGTCAGAAAACGTGAGCAGACGGGGCGAGCTACACTACCATAGTACGCCTGGAGTATGGAGTGTGATGAGTTGCGGCTACTAATGCTGCTGCCACTAATGGAGCGAAGACTGCTCCAAAAACAGAAGGGGTGGGATGACAGGTGTGGCTGCTAGTCCAAGCTGTAGACGACTCAACCCTTGGAGATGCACATACTCGAGTCCACCGTCGATCCTACAGAGTGAAGTGCGTGCACCAATCCATGGGCCCCAAGGAGACGCTTGTCCACGATGCATCTCGAAAAAGAAATCGATGCCGATGACAATCTGTTGTCGGCGGGGACGGAGGGACCGCAAACGTAGCTGCAACTGCCCCTCACTATGTAGTCGTTGCAACTCCGCTCGCCAGTGCTATTGCTACCATGAAAGTTGCTACAGTTGCGGCGGTAGTAGTTGTACGACTTTGTTTTTCCTTTGTGTCCCTTTTTCTTTTTCTCTTGCCCTCATGCCCCCTTTGTGATTTTCCTTTACCCCCACCCTCCTTATTTTTCGCTCTCCCCTCTTCTAGCCCTTAGCCTTCGTTCTTTTTTTTTTTCTCTATCTCTTTTCCACTCGCACTCAGGCGCATCCCTTTTCGAGTTTTTTATCGTCCCCCCATTGCTCGATAGCCCCTAAGTTGGGCAAATGGAGAAAAGAAGGGGTGGAGGGAGGGGGTCTCCAGCTTGTCCCGCCCTCCCTCCCGTACTCACTCGCTCGCTCGCTCGCTCAGCAAGCGAGCGAGCAGGCGTTAGAGTGTGGGGGGAAGGAGGGAGCAGAGGGAGGGGTCCACCCCTCTCCGCCGTCGATCCCTCTGTCGGTCGGCCGACGGGGCCGACAAGGCCGACGGGCCCCTCCGAGGGGCACCTCGGAGGGGGTTCGACGGGGCCCTCCTAGGGCCCCCTCGAGAGCGGAGGCTCGATGGGCCCGTAGGCCCCCTCCCAGGGGGTCCCTCTATTGGGGTTTGAGGGGGCCCTTTGGACGAGGGCTGCAAGGTCCTCCTACAGCAGGAGCTACAGCGACGGGTGCAGCTGCTATGGTTGCTGCTGCTGCTGCTACTTCCGTCGCTGCAGCTACTGCTGCTACTTTGCGTAGCAGGTGCTGTTGCTGCTTGATGCAGTATTTCAGTGGTTTAGGGCATGCAAGCCCATGCAAAAATGAACATGAGCTTTGTGTGTGAGTGCAATGCAAAACGGCAAAAACTTGGCTAAGTGTGGAACGCATAATATGAAAGAACAAGGAGAGAGTATTAATGAGCCCCAAGCGGGCTTATGTAGGGATGCCCACAGCTAGCCGCACTGGGCCCCGTCACCCCCGCTGAATCCAAACGAGTCAGCGAGGAGGACACACTGCATACACCACAAGAACAAAAAAGTGCTCTCCTTGAGGCACCGGAACAGCTCTCCGAGTGCCCGGGTCTCGACCACCGGGAAAATACGAGTAGTGCTAGAAAAACTTGAAATCAGCGTGAAGACATCCAAAACAGCTTTTCGAACATCGGAAGCCCTACTACAATCATTGAGTCTCCTCATCGCACCGGTACAGTCCACTGGGTGCGCGGATCTCAACCCACCAAGAAAACTCTCCTACCTCACGACAAGCCCACACGGCTGCTGGAACGCATCGACCGCATCTCGCCGGCGCTGTCGTAGGTACTGGAGAAGTCTCGGTACAGTCCGGAGGCCCATCGTGTCGTCACACCCTCCTCTACCATATACCATTAACATGGGTACATGGATAATCCATAGCATCAGTAGTGACGGATGGAAGCCACACAAACCGAGACCAACTGTCGTCTACATGCAAGCGGCACCACTTGGCTGATGTTTTGAGGACAGGATACATGCTTTCAACATCGCTCGCTCGACGGTGATGTGTATCGCCTCATGGATTTCCTGGCTCCGGGAGCATGGTAGAATTTTTTTTATCCCCTCCAAATGTGTCCTTCCCTCTTGCATGGTTTTTAAGGGTTGTCGTCATGGTGAGTCGCCCAACCGCCATGCGATGTGGATGTTCTCCCTCATCATTGGCAAGGGTCGTGACCATTTGGCCATTGTTCATGTGTACTAGTCGTGTCCTTCCGATGTCGCAGCTTCGTCCCAACGGGCCTTCGTCTCCAAGATGATACTCCTCCTCACGCTGACAGGTGTAGATTGTGAAGGCCCATATAGTACACAACACTTTTGTCAACCTTTCCATAAGTTGGTCCAAGTTGTGAGAAACTTTAGGACGGAACACCGTAGGTCAGGGCAATTGGCCAAAATGCCCTCGGCCACATGGCGTAAAAATGTTGAGGTCGTTGCTCGGCGGGCCATGAACGTAATGACAGAAATGCCCAATCATGGAGTTTAGGGACGCATGTACGTTAGGGACGTAACACTTCCCCCCCTTTTAGCTACGACATCCCGGCCCATTAGTAGACAGACCCCTGACAATGGTAGTATCCATCGATCAGATGATCAACGTCTTGGAGGTTGTCGTAAGGCTCCCAATTGTTGTGAATGGCGTTTAAGCCGTACCACTTGGCTAGGTATTCGAAGGGGATTTTTCCAATTGCACTGGAAGTGGCAGAGTTGTATGCGAGTTTCGCATATGGCAGCTTGGTTTTCCAATCAGTACTATGCGGCTTGCATCATGTGTGGAGGATTTTCTCGAGCATTTGATTGGTCCGTCCTCTTTTCTTGTCTGTTTGAGGATGGAACAAAGTTGATAGCTGGATCCGACTACCATATCGCGTCATCAATTCGTGCCAGAATTGGCTAGTGAAGCGGCCGTCTCTGTCGCTGATGATGGTACGTGGCACACTCTGTAGTGGTATGGTCTGGTTTCAGAACAACTGCACTTTTCCTTCTGCGGTGATGGTGGTCGACATCGAGATGAAGTGTGAAAGATTTTAAAATCTGTTCACCATGAGGAGGATGGCATTACTCGCTTGGGGAGTGGCGGTTAGTCTCGTCACGAAGTCCATGCTGATGTCGGCCCACGGTTCTGTCGCAACAGATCGTGATTAGAGTAGACTAGGTGGCCTCGTGTGATGAGAATTCTGTCTCTGACATGTGTCACACAAGGCGTTGGTCTACATCTTATCCCATGGGTAGTATTTCCCCGGCTTCTTGAGCGTATTTTCATCACCAAAATGTCCACCTGGACGGGTGTCACAACATCCCTCCAACAACATTCTTTGTAGTTCCTCGTTTGGTGGAACGACAGTTTGGCGAGTGAATTGCCATCACCAGTAGAGGTTGTCGTACCCACTGAACTCCTCGCAACCCTTTACGAATAGTCTTGCGAGGTTGAGGTCTCTTTTGACTAGCAACGTACACATCTCAGCCATTAAATCTAGTCACCAACTGTAAGCATCCGTTGGTTATTTTTTTAGGCCGGTACTCGATGTTGTAGTTGAAGTTAGACTCAAGGAACTCCATCCATTGAGTTTGTTGATGCTTTGGATTTGACTGAGTCTTGAGATATCTCAGTGCGTGATGGTGATGGTCAATGCGGACGATGTATCATCGCCATTCAAGGTAGCACGCGATGTTTTGAATTTGTGGAGGATTGAGAACATTTTTTTCTCGTACACTGCGTAGTTGAGCTCCGGCCCATGTGGTTTTCTCAACATGTACGCGAGTGCTCGTTCTCCAATGTCGTTATCGTGGAAGAGAATGGCTTCCATGGCTCGATCACACGCCTTGGTGGCCATGATATAGTCTACAGGTTGATCTGCGAATCATAAGGCTGGTGCCGAGGTTAAGGCTTTCCTCAAAGAGTTTAATGCTTCTTGTTTGATGTTCCCCAAATTCCACTCGGTTGTTTTCTGGATCAGATCGGAGAGAGGTGTCGACACCCAAGCAAAGTCCTGTACAAATCAACCGCAGCACTTGTGAAAGCCCAAGAACACTTTAACGTCCCAAACATTTGCGGACAATGGCCAGTCAACGACCACCTCTACCTTTTTCAAGTCCATGGTGATTCTTCCGCCGCCAATGATGTGGCCAAAAAACATGATCTAACGGTGGCTGAAGTTGAACTTTCAGAGTTTTCCAAACAAAATATCCACTGGTAAAATCTCGAGAACTTTTCAAGATGTCCATTGTGCTCTTCCGGGGTGCAGCTGGACACCAGGGATGTTGTCGAGGTATTCGACAACAAAGTCATCAAGGTACGGGTGGAATATGTTGTTCATCGCCTCCATAAAATGTTTGGAGGGTATTCGTGAGTCAAAACGGCATGACCGTAAAATCAAAGTGCTTGTATCTAGTACTGAACGCTGTCTTATTGATGTCAGATACGCGGATCTGATGATAGCTGCTGTGTAAGCCAGTTTTGCTGAAGATCCGGCCCCCGCACAACTGGTCGAAAAGTTTGTCTGCTCAAAGAAGAGATTAGAGGTTCTTGATGGTGATGTCATTCAAAGCTCGGCAGTCCACGCACATCCGCATCTCTCAAGTTTTATTTTTTACAATAAGTACAGGTGTTGCGTGTGGTGACATGGAAGGTCTGATGAGCCCCTGACCGAGCATCTCGTCCGGCTATTTTGCTAGTATTATCAGCTTGTGCTTGCTCATGAATTTAGGCCTTTTCACCATTGGTCTGTTGCCCAGATTTAGGGCTATGTGATGATTGATGTTCCACTACGCAGGTAGCTCTCAGCATAGTTGATGGGGAAAAACTCCTTTGAACTCCTCGATGAGTGTTGCAAAATCCTCCTCTACTTCTACAAACTTCTTATGTTTTGAGGTCGTCGTCGTTGCCTCAGCAGCTGCAATTTCTTTTGCTTCTTGTGCTTCCACATGTACTAGCTCCGTGTGTTAGGCACCTCTTGGCCACGTCCAAAGTTTTTGGTTGCAATTTTGTGGCTACCGCAACTTCTACTGTTGCTCCCACCTATGCTACTTCTTGTAGCCACCGTTACATTGTGGGTCACTCGACCAAAGGCAGATGTCATTTTTTGCCTACAATACTGATCTCCACTTTATTTGTGAATTGTGTCGATACATGAAATATTGCTTGAGGATGGTTTCTTGGTTGCTAATTGGAAAATTTCTCTTGACCGTTATGTCATACAGATGTGTGATTTGAATTCAGAGTGGTTCACAAAGCTGGTGGTTCTACATTCATCCATCAACCAATGTTCCTTCTAACACCTTGCTTGTAAACTTTGTCATTGCTTACAAATCTGTGAGAAGCTCCTCCATCTAGTAGTGCCGGTACCATTCTATGAGTCTTACGACCCCTCCGTTGTGCCCGTAGTAGTATAGCCGGTTGGTCGTCCTTGTATCCCTCGTCAAACTTTGCAATCTCATGAATCCTCCTCCGTGCCAATGTGAGCCGTGCAGATAGGCAATCGGTCGGTGTAGAATTTTCCGAGCAGACAAGAGCCTTGCCATTTACTCCTATCATTTGCCTTTACCTGACGCCTCATTTCTTCTCTGTGACTTCCCCTCCCTTTTGGTTTTTTGGTGCGGTTTTCAAAAGTTGCACAAGATATCACCCGGCTTCCCGCAATTCCAGAAAAGCTTTTGATCGTGTTGATTAACGGCATCAATCTCCATTGAAGACGAGGTTTTTGTCAACAATGACTTTTCTATGCCTCGATAAGAATTGTGGCTTTGAGGTTGCCAACTGTTGGATTCTTGCATCCGGGCGTTGTCGTCGGCACTGTGGATGTGATTGGTAGCTGTGATCATTTGCGGAAAGTCATCCGTGATGTAAAAATTGGTGATTGCTTGCCGAATATCTTGATTGAGGCCATTTTTTTAGCAGAAACATAGTTTTGAGGATGAGGTGACTGCGGATGATGATGTCACGGAAACACCGAGTGTACTCCACCACATTGGACTACTGATGCAGGCGTTGGAGTTTCTACTGTGCGTCAGATTTCATGTTCAATTTCTTAACACGAGCGAGAGAAGTGGTTGTTAAGTCGCTCCACGTCTGCGGTGGTATGATAGAGTCGTGCCACGTTGAATCAATTTGCTTTAGAGGTAGTACCCCTGCGGTCAACGATGTGAGAGTGGAAATGTGAGCCATTGATCAGGCTCCTTCAGTCTCCTGCTGCCATTGGATGGTCTTTAGATCACACTACCAACTTAAAGCCATGCCACGCAAAAGTGAGGTCGTGAGGTCAATTTTCTTCTTGTTGTTTTTGACCCTAGTAGCTGTGAAGTATACCTCCAAGCTTTTAGCCACATTGTGACCGTTGGTCCCTTGGAGTTTGCGGGATTTTACGACTAGTGAAGTGCTGATGAATTTGGTTTGAATGTAGTGACAAGAATGCACACTTGCAGAAGTTAGGGACTCATCTACGTCAGGGATGTAACACTCAGTGTTAGGACGAGTGGAACATAATTACGCCTAGCAAAAAATGGATGGTTCACAAGGATATGGTGCGGAGTTGAAGACAGTTCGAGGGAGTTGGACATTTGGGTAAGCGTTTTTAGCAATGATTGTATTTCAATCACGAGAGTTGAACAAATGAATAACAAAAGTATAATAGCAAGGATCACAATGAGACATCTCTTGGATCTGTTATACCAAGCGGAATATAGGAGGTTCACAAGGATGAGGTGTCAGAAAAAAGACAAGTTTGGGATTTGAGACAAATGGATAATGTGTAACTAGCAGCAAGTGAACTTCCTTTACAAGATTCGAGAGAGTTGAGTGCATGTATACAATGCCGAGAACGATAGTGAGGCATACGTTGTGTCCTCGGTGCTCGAGCCAAGCAATGCATGCGAGGTCACGCCGTACATTTATGGTCAATCACCTCAAAAGTACACACACACAAACTAGTGTACAGTTTTGGAACATATGTGGAAGGTGT
>SZWC01001378.1:36855-58839 GCA_023375785.1 Penium margaritaceum
AGAGCACCAAAGTTCCAGCAAGTGACGGTGCTAGAGAAGGAGGTGGAAGAGGCAGCGCTGCTTGTCCCCTTCCCCTTCCCATTGCCAGCAAGACCACCGGCACCGGAACCACACCCCCTTTGTCCTTCCCTTTTCCACGGCCACCCCCTCCCACCCCCTTGACTGAGGAGAGAGGTGGCCAGTGGAGGCTGAAGATGAGGAGGCAGAAGAAGAGGATGAGGAAGGAAGTACGGTCATGGAAGCGGCAACAATGGTACGGTGGATGCATTTGTCTTATGGAGCGTTCCGCCAGATTGCAAGGCGCTGGACGGTGAACTCCCAGAGGGCGCCAATTCTGAATGGAGAGTCAGTAGGGACACGCTTGGATGCAAGACGTTTGAGCTCAGAAGCCTTTATCTCCTTAAAGATTTCAGACAGCTTAGGGATGAGGGCGTTGACAATGGAGAAAACGGCAAGGAGCTGCCCAGATGCTGCATTACCAAGGTCATGTATAAGGCAAAGACTACGGGCCCAATAGGCATCTGCGGTCTTGACAGCACGCATGGGCAGCGTGTTGAACTCAACAATGGGGACACTCTGCGTGGCGTGGCCTGTAACAATGTTCCGACGCTTCATGAGTGCATAAGCGCCAATGGGGTCAGCAGGGGTGAGGCGTAATGGATCTCCAGTGTATGACTCGATCTCATCGGTGAGGTCATTTGGTCTAGCTCGGGTTGGTGCACGAACAACATGTGAAGAATCAGCATCCATGGGCACAAAAAGAGGATTGGCTAAAGGATTTGGTTCATGAGAGTATTCCCAAAGTTGTTTTCCTTATGCCCACGCACTGAAGCGAACCTTCTAGGAGGAGAAGGTGAAGTTGGAGGTGAAGTGAGGGGGTGTTGAGTCTAAGTCAGGTTTGCCATGCGAAGTCTGTATGAGTGCTTTAGCGGCGGCAGCACCTGCAGTTACGGCGACGGCAAGAGGGTCGGATGAGAGAGATTCAACGGCATTCGATGTGGAAGCAAGCGAAGTGGAAAATGCAGCAGCTGTAATTCCAGCAACAGTAGATGCACAGGGAGTAGTGCGCAGTGCGGGTTGTAGGCGGTTGAGGACCAAGTCGGCTATGTGGTCAGCAAAGGTTTCTTGGTCAGCCAGTTCACTACGCAGTTGTACCTCTACCTTGCATTGCGCTGTCTACACTGCCGCAGTCAAAGCAGGACCAGGCTGTCTGGGGAGGATAGTCTGGCTAGTGCTGGTTGCGGCAAGCATCTGGCGTAGCTAATCGACCTGGCGCTACAGATCCGCTTTGGGGTCTGCGGTGGGCGGGGCTGCAGAGCTATCATGCATGCCGGTGACATTTTCCAGACTAGGAACTGTTGCTGCTGCTGAGGCTGCTGATGCCTCTGCTGCAACTTCGGCTACCACTGTGGTTGTTGCTGCCGCTGTAGCTGCTGTCGCTGCAGCTGCAAACCGCTTTTGCTGCTACCGTTGCCGCTGTTGTTCCTGCTACCTACTACTACTGCTGCTGCTGCTGCCAATGCTCCTCTTGCCATAGCTGCTCTTGCTGCTGCTAGTGCTACTACTACTGATATTGCTACTACTCTTCCTGCTTCCGTGGCTGCTGATGCTGCTGCCGCTGCTGTTACTGCCTCTCCATGCCGGGTTGGTGTGCACTCCCCTCAGTTAAGAGCTGGATGATGAAAGTTGTACAATCGAAAATCTGACTGTGTTTCTCGCTGATTTGGGAAAGTGGCAAAAGTTGACCTCCTATTGAGAAGTTTGACGAAGTGCTGAAATTCTCAATTGTAACGTTTCAGCACTTGTACACTTGCAGAAAATCAAGCTTTTCCAAATCAAGAGAAATTTGGACCACAGGTGCGCCTGACTATGCTGAATGCAGTGGTTGAAGTCTTGGCTTGAAAATTCGAAAAAAAACGTACCAAAACAGCCTATTTTCATGCTCAGCTCAAAATGCTCAAACAAATCTGGATCTACAACACGGGAAAATTGATGCTAGAGGCTATAGACCACCAAATGTTGACGTTGCCACGTGCGTCGTTGCCAGCAGGTTGCCTGACATCGCTACACTAGCCGCTCACTTCCCTGCATCAAACGTGGGAGTCAGAGCTGCCGGGAAAAATCCAATAGCATTTTCTTCTGGCCTAGTGGTCGTGGGAAAAAATCTGACGCTCCCACCAGGCAGGTCACTGTTGTCGGAAAAAATCTGGCAGCATATCCCCTGTAGTGGCGCGCATGGGAGGTCTGCTCGCGTACTCAGGAACCTGTACGCCACTGCTACTGTTGTTGCGTGTGCTCGGCTACCACTCTGATACCAAAAAGGAACTAGCTAGTGCACAGGTTGGGGTAGTGGCGTTGTTGATGCAACGTGCGGGAATCCACGCTCGTTTCTCAGTCTGCTGCACTAGAGTCCGAGAGCTTTGGTTTGTTAATCAAAAGCTTGCATGCCATAGTTAGCACCAGAAAGCAACTGGAATGAAGCAATGACTGATTAGGAATGAAGAATGAGCAACCAATTGAGACCCCTCCCAGTTCTAGCCTGACCTCAGCTCTGTGAGGCTTGTTACGCAGAAAATCAGCCAACCAGAAAATTCCTATCATTATCCTGTCTGGCAGAATTTCATGGGTGAGCCCTACCAGACACTAGACAGCCCAAAACCCAGGCGTTGTCCGTTCGTCCTAAAACCTAGACCATACCAATATAACCACGCTACAAACATAATCGTGTAGTCAGAATCAGCAAGAATAATAGCTACGTGGGATTACGGCTGCCCGAATTCGGGTGCCGACTGCACTACTCCTGAGAGCTATCTACGACTACTAGCTTGAAACACTAGGCAGCAGGTTCGGGCAGCAGCATTGTTGATGCAACGTGCAGGCTTCTATGCTCGTTGCTTAGCTGCTGCCCCCTCAGTCTGTTGATCTAGAGTCTAAGTCTGGGTGCTCTAGATTTGTTACTCAGAAACGCCCGTGCCAGTGTTTGCACCAGATAGCAGCTGAAAACTGGAAGTAACTGATTAGGAGTGAAGAATGAGGCCCAATGGGAGACCCCTCCAAGAACTAGCCTCCCCTAGCTCTGTAGACCTTGTTACTCAGTTCACGAGCAAATCAGAAAATAGCTCTGTTTTCAGCCTGGCAGGTTTTCTTGGTGAGCCCTGCCAGGCGGCCGACGGCCCAAACCCGGGCGTTGTCCGTTTTGCCTGAAAATTGGAGCATACCATAAGACACACGCTACAAACGCAGTCGTGCAATCAGAATCAGCTAGGAAAATAGCAGTGAGGAGTTATGGCTACCTAAACCCAGGCAGCGTCTATGCTAACCCCCAGTAGCAACAATGCCAGAAAATCATTAAACTTGGACCCAGGGCATGACATGGCGCTGCGAACGTAACAGTGCAATCAAACACAACGCTGGACGTGCGCAGGCAGCATACGCAACGACAATGCCTGCCAGCGGCACGAGCGCTGTGGAGGTCTATCGATGGAGCTGACCACGAAGGAGGGAGGAGGCTCCAGCCAATTGCATGCAGGCCTTGGCGTGCGTCGGCTCCATAGGATGACACTCCATCAGTGTCGCATCTTGCCCTCAGTCATCTGCACACGGATGAACACAAGCCAAGAGGACACAACAGAGTACTCACTCCCAGATGTACTCACACCCAGACTCACTCCCAGATGTGAGACAAAAACCAACACTCCCCCATGAGTCACAGGCAATGTGTACATGGACGGGCAGAGAGCACAAAGACCAAAAGGACAGGGAGAGAGAGAACCTCGCGGACGCACACCAACTGCACTCACAGCCTTATTGAATGAGTCAGGCTTCAGTGCCTTTGTCAATAAATGAGCCAAATCACGTGCTGTCTCAAGCCACACAATGTTGACGCTGCCGTCATGCAACAACAAACGCACATAGTGATACTTGACATTGATGTGCTTTGTGCGAGTGTGGTGCACGTCGTCATTCTCAGCAATGGCCATATCACTCTCACTGGCATAGTGCAACCTGATGGACGAGACTGAGTGACGCAACTCGGACAACAAGCGGCACAGCCACACGCTCTCACACACGCCAGAACCAAGGGCCACATACTCAGCCTTAGCAGTGCTGCACGTAATGCAGCCTTCTTTGCCGTTGCGCTAGGAAATAGTCGTTCCAAAAACAAGGAAGATCTAGCCAATACGAATCATACCGTCCGGACTACTGGCCCAGTCCCTGCCGGTGTTTCTCGTCACCACAACGAACGGCTATTGACGGAACATGAGGCCTCACCATGGGGTAGATACGTCGTAGCCTAGCACTCAGATCACGGCCTCAAAGTGGAGGCGACGCGGCTCTTGAAAGAATTGTGCGAGGATGTTGATGGCGAACGCAATGTTTGGATGCATTGTCATTGCCAGGAACATCAGTGACCCCATGACGCGCAAGTACGTGGTCACGTCTAGTGCGTCCCCCACCACAGTTGGATCAGAGCTCTTGAGAATCCCCTCATTGTTGGGTGACATGGGTAAGGATGCTCTCGGCACGAGGGGCAGTCCTCTACGGAGCGCCCGGCCAGTGTCTGGACGTTGGCGGCCTGATGAACATGTAGGATGCCCACGGAGCGATCATGCTCAAGCTCCATGCCCCGAAAGACTCATGCTGACCCGAGGTCCTTCATCTGGGAGGCAGCGTTTAGCAGGTCCTTGTCCCCCTGGATGGCAGCAACATCCGATGATGCGATGAGCAGGTCATGGACATAGACCAGGACAGCGACGAGAGTCTGACCTCGCGGACTGATGAATTGTACGGGGTCGGAAGATCTGCAAAGGAGGCCGCTGCTAAGAAGCGTACAACTGATCTCCTATTTGCAGCAACGCGGTAACTAATTCAAGCCATAGATGGCATTCCGTAGCTTCCCGACCATGCCGGAACCGTTGTCGAAGCCTGGAGGCTGCACCATGTCAAGCTCCTCACCCTCCAGTGAGCCATGGAGGAAGGCGTTGGTCACATCCATCTGGTGTAGTTCCCACCCTTGCTGGGCAACCAGGCTAAACAACGCTTGGCTGGTGGAGAACCGACCAACCGGGGTGAATATCTGGTCATAGTTGATCCCAGGGACCTCAGAAAACCCCTTAGCTGTGAGATGGGCCTTGTACTTCTCCAGGGACCCGTCTGGCTTCCACTTTTGCCGGGAAACCTACTTGGTGCCAATAACCTTACGATCCGGGGGGAGGTCGACAATCTCGTAGACGTGATGTTGCCGAATGGCGGCAAGCTCGTCGACGGATGCAACCTCCGAATGAGCGGCCTCCGGAGACGCCCGAGCCTCACGGGTGGCTAGGTCCGCTAGTCCCTCCGTGGGATGGACAGTAAGGGCGTGTGCGTCCCGTGCCCCTGGTGGCATCCGCATGAGTACAGCCTCCACGGCATATTGGTGCTCCTAATGGAGCAAAGCATAGCCCAGAATTGCCCCTGGATGTAGATCGACGATGACTGACAGTGTGGCCAAGCCAAGTGCCTTGGTGCCGGGGTCCCCACTCACGACAGTGGGAGTGGATCTAACATGAGGTGAGGAGCCTCGTGGGATGACAGGGGGTCGTGGAGTGAAAGGACGTAAGGAGGCAGCTTGAGTGCTCACTTTCGACTTGGGTCCGAGGCTCTCGCGTGGACCACATGTGTAGTGCACCAAAACAGACAAAGCACCCGGCCTTGAGGGGTTGGCAGACACGAACGGGGCGGCCCGCCCTTGAGGGGTTGTCGGACGTCGATGGGGCAGCGGGCCCTGAGGGGTTTTCGGACACAGATGGGGTAGCCGGCCTTGAGGGGTTGTTAAACACACATGGGGCAGCCGGCCCGAAGGGGCTGGCGGAAACAGACGAGGAAGCCGACCCCGAGGGGCTGGTGGGCATGGATGAGGCAGCCGACACTGAGGGGCTATCGGACACAAATGGGGCATCCGGCCCTAATGGGCTGGCGCACACAGCCGAGGAAGCAACCCTAAGGGGCTGGTAGACACGGATGGGGCAGCTGGCTCTGAGGGGCTTGCGGACACGGACAAGGCAGCTGGCTCTGAGGTGCTGGCGAAAACGGACGGGGCGCCGGCCCTAAGGGACTGGCAAACACAGACGGGATAGCCGGCCCTGAGGGACTGGCAGAAACGGACTGGGCAGCAGGCTTAGAGGGGCTGGCGGACATGAACGGGGCAACCGGCTCTGAAGGGCTGTCGGACACAGATGGGGTAACGTGCGAAGACAGACCCGCGCGCGCGGACAATGAAACGCCCGCACGCGGCTGGACGGAGGACGGACCCACCAGTCCCCCATGCGACGAGAGGAACATCGACGCGTCAGAGCAAAAAAGGTCACAAGGAAATAGGTCCTCTAAGAAGAGGGCATCACGGAACTCGACAATGTAGTGTCGGGTGGGATCCCAGAAGCACCATGCCTTCGACTGATGCGAGACGCCAAGGAAGGTGCACGAACGACCGCGAGGCTCAAGCTTGCCACCCTGGTCCGGAGTAGGCATCCACACGATGGCTACGCAACCCCAGACGAGGGCCTGTCGCATGTTAGCGTGTTCCCCACATTAGTGCTGGTATGGGGTGGACTGACGAGGAATGGGTCCGTGGGGAATCCGGTTCCAGACCCATGTCATGTAGGTCATGGCCTCGAAGTAGAAGCCGTCAGAGATGCCGAAATTGTCCCGCATGGTGCGAACGATGTCGGCCATGGTGCGATCCCATCAATCAGAGACGCTATTTTGCGTTGACGTGTAAGGCACCGACGTCTCATGATGGACACCACGGGAGGCAAAGAAGAGTGTGGTCTCCCTCAGAAACTCACCCTCGCGATTAGAACGGAAGCGGTGAGAAGGGAGACGACACTCACGTTGAGCACGGACAAGCTAGTCCCGAATGGTGGGAGTAATGTCGCTCTTTTGTCGAAGGCAGAAGACCTAGTGATAGCGAGAATAGTCGTATGTAAGGGCCAGGACGTAATGACCGTGCTCATCGAGGGACTCTTTTGGGAGAGGACCCATAACATGAGAGTGAACCAGGTCGAGCGGGGCAGAGGCTCTAGAGGCAGAGAGGGGGTAGGTGAAATGGTGCATCTTGCCTTGAGCGCAATCGATGCACTCAGTGGGACACAGCAGAGGAAAAGAGGCTCGGTCAAGACCCATGGCCGGCTGTGTGTGAAGCATGCTATCAACATTGGCATAGTGGACGTGACAGAGGCAGCGATGCAGGAAACGCATGTGCTGCAGAGACATGGTGCTGGTAATAAACACGTGGCCAGTATCTACCGACAAGGAGGAGACATGGGTAGAAGCAGACAGGCACTCTACATGCCACAAATTGCCACGAGCAGTGGCATGCAAAACGACAAGACTGGACAGACGCAACGACACAGTGTCCACACCATGCGAATGCAGAACTTCCATGCTCATGCGATCAAGGAAGGTGATAGATAGGAGGCTGAGCTCAAGGCAAGGGACGAAGAGAACACCACTAAAGAAGACATCACAAGCTAGAACACGGAAACGAATGACGCCAACACCAAGAACGGGTAATACGTGACCAGAGCCCGTTCGAACCCCGGTGACATCGGTGACGGGACCAACAACACTTAAGGCCTCGCGCGAGGCCTTAATGTGATGTCTGGGCCCGGAGTTGATGATCCAGGTCTCTGACGGATCCTAGACCCGTATGGGCAGGTTGCTCACAGTTACATGGCAATGGGTGAGCGACGCTGACAAAGTGGACAGAGGTTCGAACATGGAGTGCCAATCGTCTAGCGAGGCGACATCGTCACGAAGAGGAGCAGGAGGACAAGGCACGGCAGAGGACGGGACAGACGGCGATACAAGGCATGATGGTAGTACCGACTCTGCAGGGTGGAGAGGAACTAGCGATGACACAACTCACACTTCCTTAGGGAGGAGGACAAGGAAGGCCGAGCTGGAAGGCAATGAACGTCTCCAGGTGGTGCCCGGGCAGAGGGTTGGCTGGAGTAGACCGACTGCGGTGTGACTGCGCCAGAGTCTAGGAAGGGAAAGGAAGGCACCAAGGAAGGAGGAGTGGGTGCGGACAGCGGCAGAGGAGGCTGCGATGGGGCCGTCACGAGTGGCGCAGAAGCGGCAGGAGCAGCGACAGTCACGGCACTGGTGGCGAGGCCGTGCTTGCACTGGTAACATATGGTGGTGATAATGCAAGCCTCGTCATTCGGGAGTGCACACGTATACCACCCGTGTCCTGACTGGCCACAGTCGTGGCAGACAAGGCTAGCGCTGCCTGATCTGCTAGTCTACTGCTGAGGCCCTTTGCCCCTCTTACCCTTCTCCTTCTTCTTGCCGTACGTGGGGATGCCGCAAGATGCTGCTGCTGCTGGGGCAATGACAGCCACTGAGGCCACGGTAGGAGAGGCAACGGCAGGAGAGGCGAGGGACTTCGTGCGATGGATGTGTGACTCTTTATGAGCTTCCTCAATGCGTAGGAAGAGCTCGTATGCCCAAGACAACTGAATCTAGCCCAAGACAACCGAGCAAGTCCAAGACAACAGGAGAAAGGCAAAGACAACTGGAGCAAGCTGAAGACAATAGGAGGAAGACCAAGACAACTGGAGCAAGGCCAATATAAATGGAGCAAGCCCAAGACAACTGGAGCAAGCCCAAGACAATCGGAGAAAGCCCAAGACAACTGGAGAAAGCCCGAGACAACTGGAGCAAGCCCAAGACAATTGGAGCAAGTCCAAGACAACTGGAGCAAGTCCAAGACAACCGTGGCAAGGCCAAGAAATATGGATCAAGCTCAATTAAACTGGAGCAAGGCCAAGACATCTGGAGCAAGCCCAAGACAACTGGAGAAAGCCCAAGACAACTGGGGCAAGCCCAAGACAGCTGGAGCAAGCCTGAGACAACTGGAGCAAGGGCAAGAAAACTGGAGCAAGCTCAAGACAACTAGAGCAAGCCCAAGACAACTGGAGCAAGCCCAAGAGAACTGGAGCAAGGCCAAGACAACTAGAGCAAGGACAATACAACTGGAGCAAGACCAAGAAAACTGGAGCAAGGCCAAGAGAAATGGAGCAAGCCCAAGACACCTGGAGCAAGACCAAAACAACCGGAGCAAGGCCAAGATAACTAGAGCAAGGACAAGACAACTAGAGAAAGCCTAAGACAACTGGAGCAAGCCCAACATAACTAGAGCAAGTCCAAGTCAGCTCGAGCAAGGCTAAGACAACTCAAGCAAGACAAATACGACTGGAGCAAAAAAAAGATGACTGGAGCAAGGCCAAGACAACTGGATCAAGGTAAAGACATGAGAATCAAGCCCAAGACATCTGGAGCAAGTCCAATACAACTAGAGCAAGGCCCATACAACTGGAGAAAGCCCAAGACAACCGAAGCAAGCCCAAGATAACTGGAGCAAGGCCAATACAACTGGAGCAAGCTCAAGACACCTGGAGCAAGCCGAAGACAATTGGAGCAAGCCCAAGACAAGTTCTCTTTGCCTTCAAAGAGAACTTGATGGTCAAGAGCGCAGAGAGAGGGGGTGGCGTGGCGTCTCCGAGGTGGCAGAGAAGGTCCTTTGTGTGCTGACAATAGAAGGTGACCATCTCGGTCTCCCCCATGCGGAGGGAGTTGAAATCCCTGAGCAGGCGGCTGGTCTCAGCGCCACTGGACAGGCGATGAGGGCACGAGAGTACGTGCCAGGTTGTTGCCAGGTCAGGGAGGGTGCCAGTGGTGAGGTCACCAAGGAAAGGCTCAAGGGCGAGGCGTGTGACAGAAGGGGCCACAAGGACGAGGGCACTCATGACACGACCGGCGTCATAGACCTGGTCAGCCTAGGTATAGTCGAAGGGCAGGACACAGTAAGGCCACAGGCTCTCGCCTCGTGCCCAGATCCGGAAGCTGAGTTCCTAGCTCGTGAACTGGTCGCCAGTCTGCGAGGGGGTTTCAAAGTCCATTGACCTGTGGTCGACACCTGGAGTGGGACCTAGGACTGACGTCACAGTCTGTTATTAGTGCTGAATGTGTTGCTGCACCAAGTATTGCATGGCATAGGAGATCGCAGGGCTTGCGTATCCGGGTGGAACAAACGGTTCTTGGTAACGGTGGAGCGGCAACTGTAGCGGCGGATGTTACTGCTGTAGCGACGGCTGCTGATGCTGCTACTCTGGCTGCTACTGCTGCTACTACGATGGCAGCTGCTGATGCTATTGCTGCAACTGCTGTAGCGGCAGCAGTGGCGGCAGCTATAGTGTTGCTAGCTACTGTCTCAGCATTGCCAGCTGCTGTCGCAAAGTGGCGAGCGGATGTGTCAAGTCAGAATGACCAACAACAAAGCTTGCAGGGTGTTCGCGCTGTTGTTGTTGCTGCTACTATTGCTGCTGTTTTTGCTGCTGCTGTTTTTGCTACTGCTGTTGCTTTTGTTCCTGCTATTGTTGCTACTACTATTGCTCCTACTACTGTTGCTACTACTGTTGCTGCTGCTGCTGCTACTACTATTGCTGCTGCTGCTGCTGCTACTACTGTTGCTGCTGCTGCTACTACTTCTCCCGTTGCTAATGCAGTTGCTGCTACTAGTCCTATTGCTGCTACTCTTGGTGGTGGTACTACTGCTGCTATTGCCACTCTTGTTGCTATTGCTTTTGCTACTGCTACTGCAGCTGCTGCAACTGCTGCAAGAAAGGGTGGGGTAGGGATCCCCCCATCAGAGGAAGACCCCTCCCCATTGGGGCTAGTAGCCATATTGTTTATTGGCCCTCCTTGTTCCACCTTTTGTTTTTCTTTCTTTATTTTTCTCTCTATGCTACTAATGTCAGCAGTGACGTCAACAGTGATGGTTCACTTTAGCAGTTACTGATATGTTATCTGTAGAGTTATTGCCCCTTTTTTGTTCTTGTTGGTGATGTCAACAGTGACGTCAGTAATGAAGTCAGCTGAAAATTTGCTAACGTCAGCAGTGGCTATTGCTAAAGCCGCTGATGTGTCAGCTACAGGTTGGCTACATCAATTGCTGCAACTGTTGCTGTTGCTGCTGCTGCTGCTGCTATTGCTATTGCTGCTGTTGCTAATGCTACTGCTACTGGTGCTGTTGGTGCTGTTGGTCTGCTACTACTACTACTACTGCTGCGGCTGCTGCTATTGCTAATGCTGCTACTCTTGTTGTAGCTACTGCTACTGCAACGATTCCTGCTACAGTAGCCGCAACTATTGCTGCTGCTGAGCTCTTGCGCGCTGCTGCGGCTACAGTGGCTGATACAGCAGCTATGGTAGCAACAACAACAAATTTAAAGTCACTTGTGGGGTGAGGGATTGTTTTTCCTTCCTTTTTTTCCTACTTGGTCGTCACAACGAGCTCAATGCTCGCTGCGAGCCGAGACCAGCGAGCAGCAAGCTTGCTGCTCGCTCCTCGCTACTTGTTGCGGGCTGCGAGCAGCAAGCTTGCTACTCGCAGCTCGCTGCTCGCCACGGGCACCGGGTTGCGTGCAGCAACTACAGCCTGTAGCTGCTGCTGTTGTGAGCTGTAGCTGCCGCTACTACGGGCTGCTACTGGCTGCTGCTAGAGTTGTTGTTGCAAGTTGCTTTAAGCTGCTATTGGCTGCTACTCACTGCTGCTGCTGCTGTAGCCGGCTACTGCTGTTGCTTGCTGCTACTGCTTGCTGCTGCTACGCACTAGTGCTACTGCAAGCCGTTGTGGGCTGCTGCTATGGCAAGCCACTGCGGGTTGCTGCTGGTGCAAGCTGCCGCGAACTATTGCTGCTGCCGGCTGCTGCTACTGAGCACAGCTGCTCCTCGCTTCTGGTGCCACTACTCCCTGCTACTGCAAGTTGCTGCTGGTGTTTTTGCTTGCAACACGGTCGCACCTGGTCGACGTGCGTCGTCGTCGCAATGCGTGACGTCTCTGGCCCCTCACCTCCTCGCGTCACGCGTGGTGGTCAATGCTGCCAGAAAAATCCGGCAGCATTTTCCCTGGCCTAGTGGCCGTGGGGAAATTTTTTACGCCGCCACCAAGTTGGTCAGTGCTGCCGAAAAACTCTGGTAGCATTGCCCTTGCACTGGCGCATATGGGGGTCCGCCGGCATTGTCTGGCACTTGTACGCCAGCCTTCTGCTATTGCTGTTTCACTATGGATCTGATACCAAGCCTGAAATACTAGGCAGCATGTTGGGGTAGCAGCGTTCTTGATGTAGTGTGCGGGCTTCCACGCTCGTTCTGTTGCACCCTTAGTCTCCTGCTCTAGAGTTTAAGTCTAGTTGCTCTGGGTTGGTTACTTAGACACGCGCGTGCCACTGTTAGCTCCAGAAAGCAGCTGAAACCTGGAAGTAATTTATTAGGAGTGAAGAATGAGGCACAATAGGAGACCCCTCCAAGAACTAGCCTCCCTCGGCTTTGTAGAGCTTGTTACTCCGTTCACCAACCAATCAGAAAATAGCTCTATTTTCAGGCTGGCAGGTTTCTTGGTGAGCCTTGCGAGACGGCCGACGGCCCAAACCCGGGGCGTCGTCCGTTTTGCCTAAAAACTAGACCACACCATAACAGGCACGTTGCAAACACAGTCATGTAGCGTCTACGCTAACCCCCAGTAGCAACAAAGCCAGAAAATCATGAAACTTGGACCCAGGGCATGACATGGAGCTGCAAACGCAACAGTGCAGTCAAACATGACGCTGGACGTGTGCATGCAGCATATGCAGCGACAGTGCCTGCCGGTGGCACGAGCACTGAGGAGGTCTGCCGATGGAGCTAAGCACGAAGGAGGGAGGAGGCTCCAGCAAACTACGTGTAGGCCTCGGCGTGCGTCGGCTCCACCGGATGACACTCCATCGGTGTCGCGTCTCGCCGTCAGATGACTGACGGCGAGACGCGTCACGGCGACACGTCCACTCCACCAAGCAGTGCCCCATTAGCATTAGCCTCCATATAGTCAGTCGTCTGCACGAGCATTTACACCAGCCGAGAGGTTACAATAGGAGTCAGTGAGGCGGTGCACGAAAAAAACAACAGTAGGTAGTGGCAGTTTGCTAGCATAAGCACTCTAAGTTGCACATGCTATTCATGCTAGAGCCATGGCGACTGGAGCAACAAGGAGTTAGAAAACCCTTGAAGCAAGAGAGTGGAGACAAGTGAGTGGAGTCATAGGCTAGCGAGTTCTTAGTTGTCGGTTGCCAGGGCCACCCACTCGAGTGGCTCAAAGTGGGGCCCGGCCGCCACCCTAGGGCCGAACCGAACTCGTTGGCATGAAGTTGTTGTGGTTTCTCACACTCCGGTACACCCAAGAGTGTGGCCTCGTAAGATCAGCAACCCGGTGCTCTAAACAGCACAAACAGCCAAGCAAGCATGTAGAGAAATTGCTAGGAGGCTTCCGAACCTTGCTGTTGCTGATGTGGCGACACTGTCCAGTCAGTTGGCGCACTAGCAAGCAAGCAGGTGCAAGAAACAGCAAGGATCAGGCTAGGGAGACGCGCAAAGTCTCATAAGCTCCAATAGCTTACTGATGCGAATAGAAATGACAACTGTCAAGCACAAAGCATGAATACCTGCAGTGGCACACGGCAGGTGACGCACGCGGCAATGTCAGTTTGTCCTAAAACCGGCTCAAAACCATTGTTTTGGCCACAACTCCGCGCACAGGCATCCAAACTCAACACCGTCTGAACCTAGAGATGCAGGATCTCAAGCCGGACGCTACGATTGGTCACACGCACCAGTCCGGCATTGATCGGTGGACAGACAATGCAAAACATGCAAATCGGGCTCGAGAGCCAATCCACCGAGAAAACTCTAGCGTCTGTAGAAAAACTGCATAGCACCCCAGCAAGCACCCGGGACGTCGTGGTAGTCGTCTGGCAGCTGCTGGTGGATGGATCCACCAACCGTCAGTGCTCCGGCAGCAGCTGGGCCCGCATCACGGATCTGCACAAGCATGGACAAAGCTGAGTAGTCACAGTAAGGTGTACAAATGGACGGAAATAACTCACATCACAACACTCCCCCATGACCTGATGGTATGCATGTCCATACACATGCATAACTGACACAGGTGCACAACAGGATGCTCAGCAGTCCATGCTCACACACCCGACTCTCAGCCACTCTCAGGCAAGGGGTGTAGCCCGACAGAGCAAATGGCCACCATGAACTTTCCACACGCAAGTGCCCTGGTCAAGAAGTCAGCCCACTACATGTCCGTGCCGACCCAAATGACGGAGATCACGTGTCGCTCCACAAGATCACACACAAAGTGACGCTCAACAGCAATGTGCTTTGTGCGTGCATGAAACACACCAGAGTTCTCTGCGATGGCAAGAGCACTCTGGTTGTCACAGCGCAGAACGATGCAAGGCAGAGACTGACGCAACTCACAAAATAGACACGACAGCCACACCGCCTCAGCAGCCCCAGCCCCCAGAGCAATATACTCAGCCTCTGATGAGCTACGTGCAATACAACCCAACTTGCCACTGCGCCACGACACAGCGGTGCCACCAAGTAGGAACATGTAGCCTGTCCGACTGCGACCATCAGGACTCCACGCCCAGCCACTGTCTGTGTAGCTGTCGATTACCACCGAACACTATCGTCGAAAGCAGAGTCTGAGGTACGGTGTGGACACCATGTACTGCACCACTCGCACAGCCGCATGAAGGGCTCTTGCCCAAGGACACTGTGAAAACAATGCAAGGAGGTTGACGGCAAAGGCAATGCCGGGTCGTGTGGTAGTGGCCAACTACATCAAAGAACCAATCAGGCGCAAGTACAAGGTCACGTCCACTGTCTCCCCCAGGTCTGCGGGATCATCCACCTTCAGAGTATCCTGCCCGTGAGCTGTGATGGGGGTGGAGGCTATAGGAACTGCACCCAAGAGATCAGCAAACCACTCCCCCACAATGCAAGTGTAACGTGTCGGATGCAACAAGAGTGTCCGTCGCTAACGATCACGCACGATCTCCATCCCGAGGAACACAGCTGCAGGACTAAGGTCCTTCATCCTCTAGGCAGCCTAGAGAACTGCCTTGGCCTCCTTCACGGCCTCCATAGAAGGAGACGGAATCAAGTGGTCGTCCACGTAGACCAGGATGGTTGTGAAGCTCTCAGTTGTCCGTCTGAGAAAGAGGAACGGGTCAGCGTCACTCTGTACGTAAGTGGCACGTGTTGGTGTGCCGGTGATCTCCAAGTTCCAGCACCCGGGTTACTCTTTTAGGCCATACAAGGCCTTGCGCAAGTGCCAGACCTTGTCACCGACCTCGAATCCAGATGGTTGGACCATGTAGATCTGCTCCTCTAAGGTGTCATGGAGGAATGCGTTGTTCACGTCCATCTGGTGCAACTCCCAGTCGTGGTGAGCAACAACCCCAAACAAAGCGCGAGCGGTGGTCATGCGGCCAACGGGTGCAAAGGTGTCAGTGAAATCTACTCCCTCAACCTGCGAGAACCCCTTGGCCATCAAGCGAGCATTGTAGCGATCCAGTGTGCCATAAGGCTTCACCTTCTTGCGAAAGACCCACTTGGCCTGTATAGCCTTCCGCCCAGGTGGGAGGTCGACAAGCTCATAGACACCGTGCTCACGGATGGCTCTCACCTCATCCTCACAAGCAGCATGCCACAGGTCTGCATCGTGAGCTGAGAGTGCCTCCTTCAACATGCCTGGATCAGGCCTCGTTGAGGGAGTGCTCCGGGTGGCTAAGACACATGCCTCCGGAATTGGTCTGACCACAACAAGGTCGGTTGCGGCATCGCAAGCGACCAAGAACTCTCGAGAGACCAACTCGTGGCCGACAGGACATGCTGGGTACACCTCAGTATTGTCTACCTGGACACTCAAGCCAAGGGCCTTCGTGCCAAGCTCGCCACTCTGAACAATACGAGTCGGGCACCTAGGCGCTGAGTCAGCAATCTGCTGAGCCCTAGAGGCCAATGGTCGAAGACGACCACCGGGCTCACAGGAGTAGCCCGATGCGACGCTCACCTCAGGCTCCGGGGAAGGCTGCTGAGCCAGAGCTACATGGGACATGGGTGCATGCACGGGAGGGGTGTGATAGAGGGGGGTAACACAGGCACGGCATATGGTCTGGCAGAGGGGACTGACGCGTGTACAGGATCAGGTGTGGCAGAGGGGACTGACACTAATACGAGATTGGGTGTGCCAGAGGGGTCTAACACTGGCACGGGATCAGGTGTGACAGAGGGGACCGACACTAGCACGAGATCGCATGCGCCAGAGGGGTCTGACACCGGCACGGGATCAGGTGTGCCAGAGGGAACTGATGAGACTACTAGACCCACAGCCACGATGGCCGGATCGTCAGCAGTCGGAGACCGGCCCATAGGTAAGGAGGCCCGGACGGACCCGTCCGTGGGACTAGACTCCCCCATCCGCCGTGAGGCTACACAAGTAGGGACGTGGTTGGCGGCCAACGATAGAAAGCCGGACAAGTTGTGCTAGGTGAGACCCTCAAAGAAGAGAGCATCTCGAGACTCGACAATGCGATGGCGAGCAGGGTCCCAAAAGCGCCAGGACTTTGACCGCGGGGAGATGCCGAGGAAGGTACACATGCGTCCCCGAGGTGAGACCTTGGACCCCTGGTGGTCCTCGGTGTACCAGACATAGGCGAGGGACCCCCAAACGCGGGCGAGACGGAGATCAGCACGATGGCCGAACCACAACTCGTACGACGTGACATGGTCTGGAAGTGGACCATGAGGCAAGGGGTTCCAAACCCACGTCATTTAGGAGAATCCCTCAAAAGCAAAGGACTCTGGTAGACCGCACTCAGACCGCATAGGGCGAACCGCATCCTCCATGGTGCAATTCTAACGCTCAGACACACCGTTCTGCTGTGGTGTAGCAGGGGGGAAAGCTGGTGAAAGATACCGTGCTCGGTAAAGTTCGCATCCATCTCCCCTAAGAACTCACCACCACGATCTGATCGAAACGTGTGCAAGGTGTGACGAGACTGACGCTCACCCATCACAAGCCACAGGCGGACCGCCAATGCGGCATCGCTCTTGTGGCGGAGGCTGTACACCCACCGCATCCGGTTGAAGTCATCACTCAGGATGAGAACATACCGACCCCGATCAGAGAGGGACTCGACTCGGAGAGGACCGAGAAGGTCCCAGTGGACCAACTCTAGTGGGCGCAGTGCCCGAGAGGAGGAGTTAGGGTAAGAGCACCAATGCATCTTACCCTGGGCGCAAAAAAGACAGTCGGTCTTGGGCGGTTTCTCAAAAGAAGCCGCGTCAAGACCGAGGGTTGGCTGAGTTCGAATGAGCTTGGATACATTTTCCGCGCTCACATGGCAGAGGCGACGATGTAACAAGCGCTGGTGGTCAAGAGAGAGAACACCATTGACAAACACACGTGCAGAGGAGAGAGGGGGAGAAGAAACATAGGGAATGCAATGAGACACATGATACAGGTCATCAACAACAATGGCACGAAGCACGATGGCACGTGTGTCAAGAGCAGTCACTGTGGCAGAGTTAGCAAAGTGCTCAGCAGTGAGACCCATCCTGGTGCATGCACGAACAAAGAGCAGGCTAAACTCAAGAGCAGGGAAAAGAGCACATCAGAAATGTACAAGGGACCAGACAGACCATCAAACTGCACAACCCCAACTCCTTGCACAGGCAACGATTGACAAGACCCTGTGCAAACAGACCGAACGAACGCAACGGGACCGAGCACAACGAAGTCACTACGACGACAGGTCATGTGATGGGTGGCCCCAGAGTCAATAATCCAAGTGCCACTCGGCTCACAACCGGTCTTTGACACTGAGCAACGTGCCACAGAACACTCTGCCTCTGCTGGACGCTCAGTAGAGGACTCAGGACAACGACGAACAACACACATCCGTGACTCGTCAAGCCAGTCGGTACTGCCAGGTCCATCCTCATCGCAAGCCAATATGGCTCCACCACAAGCATCATCATGGGCAACAGACATAGTAAGACAAGCTATGTCGAGACCACTCGGCTGTGATAACACGATAACACCTCCCTGAGTACAAAGCGCCAACAGCTGACGAAGCTCCGCGATCGTGCGATCTCAAGGGTCCACATCACCGTTGCCGCCTGGTGAAACGGATGCGTCTGCTGCACTCGTGGTCGCGGCGCGCCCACTCCGTGTGTCACTCGAGGAAATCTGCTGCGCGTGTGCCGTCTGAAGGTCGCCCATGATCCGAGTCCACTCAAGGGGTTGCTCACACTCTGTGTAGCGGTGAGCGCCTCCACAGTTATAGCAGTGGACAGAACGTCCACTGCCACTACTCGCCGGCTGCTGCTGCTGCTGCTGTCCCTTCCCGCGTCGCTTCTTCCCCTTCTTCCCCTGTGCGGTCGCTACAATGCCCTGAGTGTGGCCGCTCGGGGTAGAGGAGGAGGAGGAGGAGGAAGCGGTGGAGGTGGGACTGGTGAGCTAGGAGAGGCGTAGGCGGGGTTGCAATCACTGCTGCAACAAGTGGACTCTCGTGATGGGCAATGGCAGCCTCATGAGCCAATGTGGCCTGGATGAAGTAGCGATGGGCCCAGGGAAACAGCTGTAGTGACTTTGACAACTCAGAAAAAGCCACATGATCGAAGCCCGTAAAGAGCTTCACGTGGTCCAAATGTGCCCTCATCATGATGGTGTCGAGTGCCCACAATTGCATCCCGCCGCCGGTCCCAAGGCGCGTGTAAAGGTGCATCGCGCGCCTCCAGTAGTAAGCTGCAAGCTCCGTAGGACCTTGAAGGAGGGAGTGATACTCACATAGTCAGGCCGCCCTCGTGGTATGGGTCTCCGCAGCAAGAAGTGTCAGGGCCAGCTCCCAGCCCTGACGTGGATCTGCTCCAGTCCCGGTCCCGGTCTCACCGAGAAAGGGTCGGAAGTCGGCCATAGTCTCCCACGGCATGGCGTAGAGGAGACCGTGCATCGCTCTCACTACTGTCTGGACCTGGTGAGCGTCGCGGGTCTGATACTGCCTGTGGTAGTAGGGCCAGACAACCTCAGAATCGGCCCACGCCTGAAATAAGGTCTCCCAACCATCAAAGCCCTCGTCGCTATCGTAACGGGGTGGAGGTGTCTCAAAGTCCTTCGGTCGCCGCTCTGCGGGGAGGGCCGACCTCAGGTTCTGGAGACGGTGGACGGGGTATGGGGAGCCCACCAGTGAGGGAAACACCACCAAAGGTGAACGCTGCTGAATGGCGTGGATGATCTTGACGACGAGAAGGTGGCGGAGTGCGAGGCTGCGATCCCAGACGTAACTCACGATGCGCTCCTCAAGCACACAAATCTCGTGCTCGCGTGAGTCATCCTCACTCTCCTCCTCATCTGATGTGTGAACCTATGATGAGTGGTGCTGAGGCCGCGGCGCTGTGTAGGGTGTAGACTGCTGGGCAGATGGTGCAGCTCCAGTAGATCCTCCAGGTGGCTACTGTGAAGCCATCAAACGACCCAGCAGTAATTCCGTGATCTCCTACAACGCGTCGGACTGCCTCTGCTGCTGACGGCGAATCTCGTCCTACGACTGACAAAGCTCGTCGATCATGAGGGACTGCGACCATGGACTCATAACGCCGGAAGAGGAGGAAGAGGGGTCAACTAGCCCTTTGCTCTTGTCACGGACCGGCGCCATCGCAATGCTCAGTATGGGGCCGAATGTCAAACATGCTCCAAACGACAAACCCGCAGCGTTTCTCGAGGAGTTGAAACGTTAAAAACATTTGACGTCTTGACCCCAAAATTGCTGACGTCAGCACAGCCTATGCTGACGTCAGCATTTCTTACGCTAGCGGAAAAAAAGCTTGTGTTTTTTTTCGTTAGCGTTTTTTACGCCAGCGATTTTTTTTTCTTTTTTGTAGGTCACGCGAACTCGCGTGACCGGTGCGGGTGACCTCGTCACCCCCTGCTCACGACTGCGTAGGGGCTACGCAAGCCTGCGCAGTGCCACGAAGGTCTGCGCAGTGTTGTGCTGTTTCTGTGCAGCTGCGCAGCACTGCTATGCAGCAGCAGTGCTGCGCAAGGCCGCCGCTGCTGCTGCGGCGGGTCTGCTGCTGCGCTGCTGTAGCCGCTGCCGTTGCTGCAATGCTGCTACTACCACTGTTGCTGCTGTCACTACAGCAGCTGCAATGCCGCTGCTACTGGTGCTGCTCACGGCTGCTGCTGCCGTCGCCTCTACAAGCTGCTGCCGCCGCTGCGCGCTGCAATTGCTCGTAGCCGCCGCCGCAAGCTGCTACTCCTTTTTTTTGTACAGGCTGGCAGCCAGACACGGCTGCTGCTGCCACCCGGTGCTGCTGCTGCTGACCGGCGTGGCTGCTCGATATCGACACTGCCGTAGCTCCACTTCCTACGGTGGTGGCGATTGCGTGATGACGTCGCTGCTGCTAACGTCGGCTACGACGGGTCCCAATATGTGGCGGCGGCGGTGACTCTCACTGCTGCTGCCGGTGCTGCGTCTCTACAGCGCAGCTTAGCGAGAGAGGTCTCGCTGCTCTGATACCAAGAGAAATTGCTAGGAGGCTTCCTAACCTTGTTGCTGCTGATGTGACGACACTGTCCAGTAAGCTAGCGCACTAGCAAGCAAGCAGTTGTAAGAAATAGCAAGGATCAGGCTAGGGAGACGCGCAACATCTCATAAGCTCCAATAGCTTAGTGATGCAAGGAGAAATGACAACTGACAAGCATACTGCATAAATACCTACCGCGGCACACGGCGGGTGACGCACGCGGCAGTGTCAGTTTGTCTTAAAACCGGCTCAAAACCACTGTTTTGGCCGCAACTCTGCGCACAGGCATCCAAACTCAACACCGTCTGAACCTAGAGGTGCGATAATCTCGAGCGGACACTACGACTAGTCACACGCACAAGTCCAGCATCGATCGATGGACAAACAATGCAAAACATGCAAATCGGGCTCGAGAGCCAGTCCATCGAGAAAACTCTAGCGTCTGCAGAAAAATTGCAGAGTACTCCAGCAAGCACTCGGGACGTCGTGGCAGTTGTCTGGCAGCTGCTGGTGGATGGATCCACCAACCGTCAGTGCTCCGGCGGCAGCTGGGCCCGCATCACAGATCTGCACGAGCATGGACACGGCCGAGTGGTCACAGTAAGCTATGCAAATAGACGGAAACAACTCACATCACAACAAGAAGCACATCGACCACGAGGGTGTGTGGATGCATGTCTCCCCCAAATAATTCTCTCAAGTTAACCAAGTGGAGGCTAATCACCACATGCTGACAACAGCAAACATGCTCTCAGGCACAACTAAGCATTGTGGAGCTCGCGCCAATCTTGCACCAGGCTAAGACGGCAATTATGCGTGGCCTGCCATGTGTGCGTCTACATTTGTGTTAGTTTAGTCACCTGCAATGATGGTGTATGTGTATGGACGAAGTCAAGAGGTCACTTGCTTGTCTAGCAAGTCACAACCAACAAACAGTGGCCATTGTTTGAACATGCCAATGCTTGGACACCAACACCAACATCGGCAATTACTCTCAAATTCATGTGTAACATGAAGGAGAGGTGTTAGCATCCAAAGGTTGGCAAGCTGTTGTTGATCAGGGGATGGACAGTCGCGTTTGGTCAAGCGGCAAATGATTGATTATGACAGGCTTCCCCACTAAGGTCTTTTAAGCCATTAGGGCCATGTAGGAATGTGGATTAGCCCATGTATGCTTAGCCTAAGACTCTTTCTCCGATCAATCAAGTGTCATTTAGAGAGGGGCATACTCAGTACTTTGTTGTTGGAGTCGTACAAAGCACTCACCATTCAAGAAATGTTTCCAACCCTCCCTTAACCACTTCAATTGATTGCAAATGTGAAACTGCTTCAACCCCAGCCATGAGACAGCGTGTTGGCTACTTTGAATGGACACACATCAGACATATCATGGAGACCATCTTTTAGGCAAGACGTGGGCATGCTGGCAGTCTTGCCAGCAACCCCTTGAGACTTCTTCTTGAACCAACAACAGCAGATCTTGAGTCAGCTTGAATTGAACTACAAAGTGAGAGGGTT
>SZWC01001378.1:59098-77061 GCA_023375785.1 Penium margaritaceum
AGAGGGGGGGAGGTGGGGTGGCTTGTTGCTGTTCATCTCATGCTAGGAGTGCTAACAGCTTTCTTCTGTACAGCTTCGCCTCTCCTGTAGGGCCAAGTGGTTGGTTCTACCTAGCGACTTTGAGGCTTTCAACAGCGAGCCAGCTGTGGAGGACACCCGGCATCGAGGACAGAAGACAGATTCAAAAGCATGTAAAGAAACTGTAGAGGGGCTACACTACAAGATGAATGGGCTCAAGAAGCTCGAAAGGACCTTCACAGGAATCACCTCAGAGTGTGGAAGGGTACGTTTTTGCTTGGCTCTTGACTCGTTTGATGTACTCAACAGTATCCTGCAACAAAAACAGAACGCTAACTTCAACCTCCTCAACCCACGCACAAGAGTCAAACTGTTTGAGACCACCTTCATTGCATCCACACCTGAGTGAACAAAGTGTAGGCGTCTGTTTGTGCCGGATCATTCGGATTTGGTTGATCCAACAGTTCTTGGATTCCCACAAGAATCTGCTTCACTGTGATTGCAGGCCGCCAGCCCTGCATGTGCACAGGCAAGCCCAAATGCTCTTGTTTGTCCAGTCAACTGCGGCTCTATGACGAAGCGAAAGGCCCACGATCCAAGCACTTACAGTGTCCTCGTTCAGAATGCTCAAACAAACTGTTCCAGAAGGGTAGACGTTGGGGTGGAAGAAGCCTTGTGGGAACTTGCACTTTGGGGGCTTGGAAGGATAATCTTCAGAAAACTGCATAGTCAGTGGATAATGTCCTCCTGCCCAGTCGGTCTGCAGAAGCATGACAAAGATTGCAGTCCAACTTACTTGCAGTCCAACAGAACGAGGCCGACAAAGTGCCCGTGTGCTGTCACTTACATCAGCCTTTCCCGGAATTGTGCACTTCCACACCATGAGGTTGAGCGAGCCATCCTCATTCGTTTCCGGACGAGCGACGAACCCCTGTACGCATGACAAGCCACTTCAGGATCCAGCACCTTCCAAACTGAAGACGAAAAGAAAGAGACAGAGCTCCACGAGGATGGCTACTGACATGAGGGTGATCTTTCCGCCAAGCCTTCCGCTCTTCAGTCAATCTAGCCCGAGCGATGGATGACATGGGTTCCTTGAGGAACGGAAAACAGCAGGGACAAGGGAAAATGGGGAGATCTGATAAACTTCCCCTACTGGAGTAGTCGACGATGACGTGGGGCTGGACCCGGAATCTTCGATGTCACGTCTCGACACAGGTAACAACCTTCCACGCACGGAGGCGAAAAATCAACAAGCATGCGTAGGACGGCGTCTTCTGTTCTGGCGCGAAAAGAGCCTCGAAAATCTTGTGAAGCCGACCAGGGACCTCAATGCAGGCCTTTTTTGCCGTAAGGTATGCCCAAGTCAGTCAACCAAGAAGCAACAACCAGATGCACGCCATCAGCTGTCGAAGTCCTTGACGTACACGAGTCCCTAAACTCCAAAAAGGGCTTGATTATTATTAAATTCGTTTTATAACGCCAAAAAAACTCATTCATTTTATGTTCCTCTGCCGAGGGCACTTTGGCTACCTACCCTGACATGGAATCTTCCATTACTGAAGGAGGAGGGCCAGTTCGGCCCTCCCTCTTCGCTGAAGCGAGGGGTGGTTGCGAACCACACCTCGCGTGAGCGAGAGTTGGCCGGCGGCCAACATTTCACTGGCCGTCGGCTAACTCGCTGCCGGCCGGCTAGACGACGGGCAGCTGTCCAAGCGACCGGCCGACCACCAGCCGGCCAGCCGCCAGCCGCCAATCGCAGCCTCAGCCCGATCGGCGGCTGAGGGCCCGCGAGAGCCTCGAGGGCGAGGCCTCATGGCCTCGTGCCCTCGCCCCCGCTCGCCCTCTTCGCAAGCGAAGACGAGGGAGGGGGACAAGGGGAGAGAGGCGAGAGAAATTGGTGCGAAATCGCCAGCGTGCCTCGCACGCGACGATTTCGCGCCAGAATTTCATAACGTACATCAACGTTCGTTTGCGACAAACGAAACGGGTGCGAACACACGAGCTCGAGATAAAAACTCCCGCTTTGGGTCCCAAAACCAGGGGTAGGGTTAAAAGCGGAAATGGGCCTCCGCAGACTCGAAACATTCGAGTCTCCCTACTCTGGGTCGTTGATGACGATTGCCCCTCAGTCCTGCGAAGGGGGAAAACCCCTGACGCGGACTGAGAACGCCATTCTGCGAACTCCGACGACGGCTTCAGAGCAGGAGCTGGAGGTTCCACCCATTACGGTGGTTCTCAGAGCCAAACGACCTTCGCGACCAAGGGTTCGACGGAAACGGCGACTACGTCACATATAAAACGCCGTCGGCAGCTGCAATCACCACCAGAAACGCCAGAAGGGAATACGGCATCTACACTTCACGGATTGAAACGTCGTAAAGTGCATTAGAGAGCTTGAAAAGAGCTCTCGTTGGTGGAGACTCTTCCTTCTAGCCACTCCTTACTTCTAGAGGGCTAGGAGGATTTTTGTGGGGTGGGTGGGGAGTTCCCATCCTCAAAAACCACAAAATCCTCCCCATTTTCAAGGCTCCTTCAAAACTCCTTCATCCCAAAATTGGGACAGTGCCCCTTCCCAAGCTTACGGACTCTCACGGCCTAAGAGCACCCTAAAAAGGAGGGTGACACCTTGAAGATTTTTGGCGGCTCGCCAACGTCGCCGGCTCAAGGGAGACGCCGTCCAAGAACGCGAGAAGCGTCAAGGAGCGTGAATAGAAGACCAAGGAAGACAAGAAGACAAGAGGAAGACAAGAAGTAGAAGAAAGAGTGAAAGACTTGTTAGGGATTTTTCGAATTACTCTTTGCACTCCTTGCTCTTGTTTTGTGAGCGACACTCACATCCCTTATAATATCCTTGTCTTGTATTTTTCTGTTTGCCTAGGTACTAGTCCTTACCAATAGCCGTGAGTCACGACTTAGGAAGACTAAATTCAAAACCCACATTGTGCCAACGTGGCAGCCTAGGAAAATAGAAATAAATATATAATTGCCTTACCGATCGTGAGAGCAACATGTTAGGAGGCAATTCCTCCTCGTTGTGGGGTAATCCTCACAACGACCTTCACGTGCTAGTTGCACGAACGACGAGATGGCAAGTACCAGACCGTCCACAACCAACAAGGGCAAGATGGTGATGTTCTCACCACACGCCCTCGGCGGACTCCAATTTTTGGGAGCCGCCGCCGTGAGTACGGTTGCCAACCCAAAGGCAACCGTACCGCCTAACGCCACCGTACCGCTTAAGGCGATGGACGCCAACCTCCGCAACACCGAGAAGCGTGCGGAGGCCGAAAAATTGCTCAACGAGCACGTTGACGCGCACGTGGGCGACCCCCACGCGACGGACGACGCGATAGAGGAGGATCTCCCGAAGGAGGACCCCGACGAAGAGCACGACGCCGACGATGGCGAAGGCGACGAGGATCGCGACCATCGCCATCGTCGTGCGGCAGACTCGAGCCGATTGCTCGAGAAGGATAAGGCGCTCATCGCATCGCGTGAAGTTGCCGACGGCATCGAGACTGCCTAGAGCAGCAAGGGCGCTCAAAGCAGTCACATGGGAAGTTCCCGCAAGAACGAGCCGGACGACGACGTCGCGAAAGCAATTCGCAATGACCGTCATGGGCTCGCGGAGTTTACTGCTGAGGCGGCACGCCGACTCAAGATCACCACCGACGGTGGAGATACGACACCATTCGGAGGAATGGGGGCGGACCCCTCTTCCTACGATGTGGCCGCAATGGGGCAAGGCAGCGCCCACTCGAGCGTCGTTGTCGACGACAGTCTCCTCCGAAAGGTGGGACTCCTTGGAGGCGTGTACGCGAACTGTACCCTCCTGCAATGGGTAAGGGTGCACGAACAACGCGAGGCCCTGGAGGCTATCGTCCATGCTCGACGACATCAGAGCTCAAGTTCGTGTTCGCCAACCTGCTGGTCCACGTCAGGTAAAGCATCACGGACCTTGACCATGATCGCCAAGTGCAGCGCCTAGCCGCCCATGAGGCAAGCTGCCGATAGAACGACCTCAAAAAGGAGTTGCAGAGCGTGACCCAGGTGCGGATGCAACAGCAAGCGCAGCGTGCCGCAGCTGCCGATGCCTTTGCCGGTGGCAGCGACGACTTGCCTACCTCGAAGACTTCGGAGCCGGTCATGAACACGTCCTTCCTCAATAGTGTGGAGATCTTTGGAAAGGGCGTGAAGCTGGCCGACTGGCTGAATCGCATGGAGCACGTTCTTTGTGTCCACAAGGCTCCACTCAGCCAGTGGGGCGACCTTGCCATGACGCAGCTTGAAGACAAACTCTTCAAGTATGTGGTCAAGGAGTGGAGTGCGCAGCAGCCGCACCTCAAGTGGCAGCCCATGCCGTGGGAGGCCTTCTGCGCGATCATGCGCAAGAAGTGCACCCAACGTGAGGAGGCGCAGCACGCCTTCCACAAGATCAAGGATTTCAGGAAACTGGGGAGCTCGCTTTAATCCTACTTGAGCGAGTTCACCGCACTCATGAAGAAAGCCAAAAGCATCACCGAGGGCGATGGGACTCAGACCTTCAAGTACCCGGAGTGCATGCTCCTGGAAAACTTGCGTGATGGTCTCGCCAGCGAGAAGCTGAAGGACAAGACCACCAAGACAGCCACTGGCAAAGCTTGGACAAGCTGGAGGGCATTGCACGACTACATGAGTGAAGTGTATTCGACAAACCCGAAGCACTACTCTGATGCACAGCCAAACGCGCGTGCACAGCAGGGCCGCGACATGCGCATGGACGCTGCAGGGGTTGGTGGATCATCTGGACAGCGAGGCGGGGTCAAGAGCAAGCAGCCCGCAAACCCTCCAGCCAAGAAGGCTGGTGGACACAAGGGCCCCAACGATAAGCTCAGCCGCGAGAATGACGAGCTGCAGGCGACGAGTGAGCGCCGCAACACAGCCTTCCGCGAAGGGCTCTGCCACAAATACATGCAACCGGGCCACTTTAGGGCTCAGTGCCCTAAGGCTACTGGTGGTGGACAAGAGGTCGTGGCGTTAGCTGTAGCAGCAGCACCTCGTGGGGATGGTGCGGCAGGAGGCCACGGACAGGGCCGTGGACAAGGTTGCGGTCGCGGCAATGGGCCCGGCCGTGGTAACGGCAGTGGGGTGGGTTTTCCCCACCCCTGAGTGATGTTTGTGGAGAACACTCAGGGATAAAACTGGATCACGAGTGTGGGTTCATATTTTTATATGAGGATGTTAAGCAATTTGAGTTTTTTAGGAGTTCAAATTTCTCTGTTGTCTTCTCTCCTCCTGTGGAACCGCATTCTACACTTGCTGACCGACATTACCCACGAAACCTTGCACCTCAGGACAAGATGCATGATCGTACATGCTTAGTGGTGGCAACACCGACCACTGTGCAAGAGCTATGTGATATAATGATTGAAGAAAACACCCTCAAAGCAATGAGTTCAATCACGTTCGCGGTTGACGATTTCGACCAAGTCAAATTTAAAGACTGGAAGTTGCTAGTCGAATTCACACATGCCCACAAGATGTGGACTCGAGTGGGTGAATCATGGGAGTTGCGTCGCCCATCATACAAATTTTGTGTTTATCACAAACTCGGCTTGCCGTCGTTGAGCCTGATCACTCGGAAGAGTGGAGGCAACATGACGATGCAGTTCAAAGGAGACCTACCACGTGCTCACGTGAACGTACTTGCTAACACTGGAGGAGACAACTCTTTTGCCAGCCTTGGCTTTACCCGAATGGTTGGCTTGAAGTACAAGCCATCGAATGGCGCAGTTGTTGGTGACAAACGTACGGTACCCGTGATCAGTACTTGTAAAGCAAAAACTTGTATTCAAGGGTACACACAGAGTGTCACGTTGAAGGTGCTCAATCTTCTTGACCCGTTTGACATGGTGCTAGGTGATCCCTGGCTCCGTGAGAACAAAGCTCTAATGTGCATTGAATCAAAGCGTTTGATCCTTGGAAAAGACCAATGCCACTTTACGTTGATTCCGAGTATGGAATTATCACCGACCTGACTCAAAGTGCATGCCAGCTTGTCTGTGATGCAGGTCAAGAGACGTATTCAACAAGGTTGTCGATACTTCTTGGCTCAGATGCAGAAAGTGGAGGACAACGTGAAGGAAGACACGCCACAAGACATTAAACATCTATTGGCGGAGTTCTCGGATGTATTCCAAGACCCACCGGCAGGACTTCCACCAGAAAGACACATGGGCCATACGATTCCACTGCAACTGGAGGCGACTCCTCCGTCGAGACCCATGTATCACCTTAGTCCAGCAGAAAGGCAAGAGGCCAAACGCCAAATCAAAGAGTACCTTGCAAAAAGGTGGATCGAGCCCAGTAGCTCGCCGTACGATGTGCCGATCCTTTTTGTGAAAAAAAGGACGGTGGTTTACGCACGTGTGTGGATTACCGGGCGTTGAACAAACTGACGGTGAAAAATCGATTTCCCTTACCATGGATTGAGGACCTTTTTGACCAACTCCTAGGCGCAAGAGTGTTTTTGTCCTTGGATTTGACTCAAGGGTACCGTCAGATCCGCACGACAGAAGATGATGTGTCCAAAACCGTGTTTCAAACGCACATGGGACACTATTAGTTCCGAGTGTTATGCTTCAGGCTTACAAATGCCCCAGCAACCTTCCAAGGAGAAATGAACCAAACGTTCGCTAAGCAACTCGGACAGTTTGTCTTGGTCTAGCTCGACGACATCCTGGTTTTCTCCAAATCAGTGGAAGAGTACATAGTAAATCTCCACAAAGTTCTCTCAATCCTTTGCAAGCATAAGTTCTATGCGAAAGTGAGCAAGTGCAAGTTTGCACAAGATGTGATGGAATACCTTTCGACACATCGTCGGCAAGGACGGCATCCGTGTCAGCCCATGAAAGGTCCAAGTCATTGTGGATTGGCCACGCCCAAAAAATGCTCGGCAGATTTGGTCTTTCCTCGGCCTTGAAAACTACTTTCCATAGTTGATGCAAGGGTATTCAACCCTGGTAGCACCACTAACAAGGCTCACGCGAAAAGACGTGCATTCGTAATGGACACTGCTTGCGAGAACGATTTTCTCAAAGTCAAAGAGCTTCTATCCACGACGCCCGTCCTAGCTCTTCCGGATCCATTGCAACCGTGGGAGGTTCAATGTGATGCGTTGGTAGTAGGACTCGGAGCCGTCCTCATGCAGAATGATCACCCAGTTGCGTATGAGAGCCGGAAGCTCATCCTCGTGGAAATGCGGTACACGACTGGGGATCAAGAGCACATTGCGGCCATACACATTTTCAAGACGTGGCATTGCTACGTCGAGGGTGCTGAAGGGGGTGTGACGGTCGTGACCGGCCATAATCCAGTCGTGTTTTTTCAAATGCAACCAAACCCGTCAAGATGGCAAGCGTGTTGGAGTGAATACCTGAGCCGATTCTCATTCACATAGGAATACCTGCCTGGACGCATCAATGTGGCCGATGCACCAAGCCGACAACCTGTGGAAAGTAAGGCAACCACCAAGATCGATGATGTTTTATGGCCATTCCGACATCAACCGTGCGAACACCAAAACCCCCTACACCTCTGTGATAACCACCTCGAGAGATTGTCCACTACAACGTTATTGGAAACAGGATCTGGATGGGATACTGTGTGGATTCTTGGTTTCAAGACTCTCAGAATCTGGACAAGTACGGATTGGTGGAGGCCGCAAGAATCTTCTGGCACGGTGAACAAGCTGTTGTGCCAAACTCAGGAAACCTTCAAGCAAGGACTATCTCCCAGTTCCACGACCCGCTGACCGTTGGTCATGTGGGACCTCAAAAAACTAGACAGGCACTCTCGGACCACTCTTGGTGGCCACGATGGAGTTTTGATGTTCGTAAGTATTGCATGACATGCGATCCATGTCTTAGGAACAACGCTAGTAACAAGAAGCCTACTGGACTCCTCCAACAACTTCCCATTCCTGTGACTCCATGGGAGTGCGTCAGCATGGACTTCATTACTGGTCTTCCGGACACGGCCTGTGGCCACGATGCAATACTAGTGGTTGTGGATCTTTTGACGAAGATGATACAATTCATTCGTACAACCACTGACGTGAACATAGAGGAGACCGCTCGTCTCTTCTTTGAGGGTGTCATAAAGTACCACGGCTTGCCGTTGCGCATTATCTCCAATCGAGATAAAAAAATTGCTAGCAATTTCTGGCAAAGGATGCACGAGTACTTCGGCAGTGAGTTACAAATGTCGACATCATTTCACCCTCAAACTGACGGACAAATAAATCGCATGAATCGTACTCTAGAGCAGATGCTCCGCATGTAGGTGGTCCCTGCCATGCATGATTGGGACGAATTCCCAGCACCGGCAGAGTTTACGGTGAACAACTCGGTGAACGAGTCCACACAGTTCACACAGTTTGTGTTGAATAGTGGTCGGCATCCAATGGTACCCTCTTCATTAGTGAATTGTGGGAGTGCAGAAGGGCAGGTTCCTTGCACTCAAGCCTTCGCCGAGCGCATTGACTCCTTGTTACAAGAGGCGAAGGGTCACCTTCAAGCAGCTTGGCAGCGACAATAGGCATATCCCGACAAAGGTCGCTGGGAGGTCTCGTTTGAAATCAGTGACAAAGTGTTGCTTAGCGCTAAAAACATTTGGCTGAAGTCGTCAGGGGCAAGAAAACCTCTACCGAAGTGGATTCGGCCGTTTCCCATTGTGTCACGCATCGGGCCAGTGGCATACCGATTTCTACTTCTGCCGAGTATGAAGATACATGCCGTGTTTCATGTGAGCCTGCTAGCTCCATACAGGGCAGGCAGAACCGTTCAGCCACCGCCAACAGTCCTTGCTGCCGACGGCCAATACGAGGTTCTTTGCCTACTCCAGCACCAAGAGCGTACTCTTCGGTCGCGCATTGTCAGGGAGTACCTCCTTCATTGGGCCGGTTGTTGACCTGAACATAATTCATGGGAGCCCGAATCTCGGTTGCCCACGGGGGTGGTCAACGAGTACTTGAGAGAGCTTGCAGCTCGTACAGATCGATGCGTGGCAAGAGGTACCACATGAACACCGAAAAATCCAACAACATTCTCACAGGGAAGCATTCATGGAAAGCGACCATAGGAGGTTGGGGATGCCCAATATGGTTGTTGTGTGGACGCTTCAGCCTAAAGGGGGGAGGCCGCTAGCCATGCTGACCTACAAGCTGCAGCTTAGGTCCAAGTACCATGCACGTGTTCATGTTTAGGTGGTGATTGAAACTATTGATTTTGTTCCACAATGTTGATGACTCACTAACTGACAATCCTGCTTGTTGTTCATGAACCGAAACGGTTCATAACAAGTGGGGAGGAATGTAGCGGGAGGGCCGGTTCGGCCCTCCCTCCTCGCTGAAGCAAGGGGTGGTTGCGAACCACCCCTCGCCTCAGCGAGGGATGGCCGGCGGCCAGCATTTCACTGGCCGCCGGCCGGCTGGACGGCCAGCGGCCGGCCATGGGACCTGCCGGCCAGCCACCAGCCGCCGATCACGGCCTCAGCCTGATCGGCGGCTGAGGGCCCGCGAGGGCCTCAAGGGCGAGGCCTTATGGCCTCGTGCCCTTGCCCCCCCTTGCCTTCCTCGCAAGCGAGCAAGCGAGGACAAGGGAGGGGGACGAGGGACGAGAGGCAAAAGAAACTGGTGTGAAATCGCCTACGTGCCTCGCACACGACGATTCCGCACTAGAACGTCAAATGTACATCAAAGTTCATTTGCGACAAAATTCGACATAAAATCACAAAATAACTCATGCAAACACAGGAGTTTGAGGTAAACATCCTCGGTTTAGGTCCCACAACCAAGAGTAGGGTTAAAGACAAAAATGGACCTCTAGAGACTCGAAGTATTCAAGTCTCCCTGCTCTCGGTTGTTGATGACGGTTGCCCCTCAGTCCTGCAAAGGGGAAAAACCCCTGACGCAGGTTGAGACTGCCATTCTGCGAACTCTAACGATGACTTCAGAGCATTAGCTAGAGGTTTGACTGGTTACAGTTACAAAGGGTTCTCACAAATTCGACCACTTTCCACAATGGGATAGAAGTATCGCAAACCATATCAATGTTTTAATCCTATTCAATCAACCTCTCAACGTTGCTAACCTTCAAAAAGACCGCGTCTTGATATTCTCAAAGCCCCCCGACTTCTCAACGCAACTTCTTAAAGCAGCCACTCACGACGCCACCTTGCAAGGGTCGCTCAGTTCGATTACCAAGGAACCAACGTACACCACATTCGGATTCTAATCATTGTATGTTTGTGCTCGACTAAGTCAACACTCGTCAACAAAGTAAACATGCTACTTAGTATAAATCATCCATTTGTACCAACTCCTCAAATTCTCCACTATCATGTACCTCATCCGTGTGAACCACCTACGTTCTGCCTAGCGTACAACTTGGTATCAGAGTGCAACAACACTAGAGGGGCAACCAATGCATTAACTACCTACCCAGGCATGCTTGAATGAATGAAGAATTGTCCCCAATTTTGTCGATACTCAAGAGCCTCAATACCCATCCGCTCAAACAAATCAACACCGCACTGGGGCAGCTTTGAAATCCTTGTGCGCGCGAAGCAATGCTCACCGAGAGAAATCTCTAACTCTTGAGTCAGCCCCACATTTGACTTCCAAAGCCTTTGCATCTTGTAAACTGAAAGAGGCCCATGGTCACGTTGTGGCTAATAATTCAGGACATTCACTTGAACGCTCCTAGGGTCAACAATAACAAAAGGAAAATTGACCTTGAGGCCTTGCTCCTGCATGTCACGATTATGAGTTGGTGGTCTGATCAAAAGGCCATAAAAGGTCAGCAAGAGACCAGCGGAGCCATATCAGCAGTTCACGCGGCCGATCTCACGTCATCGACCACAAGGGTACTACCTTTTGAGCAACTAAATCCAACGTGACACCACTCTCACGTCCCCAGATCTTCTACATGCTTTCTATGACTCCTATGTCGAGTTCCTTGCAGAATCAGAAGGAGAAGCGGCCACACATCCACTCACCCTTTCGAATCTGGATGAGGCGGATAATGAAGCTGTGCGCACGCGTGTGCCCTTTGGCACTCACCACCTTGAAAGCACCACCCTGGGTGATAAGTCAGTTGATGTAAGACATCATGAAGTCGAGAAGGTGGGCGTGCAAGATGGTTCGAAACTGCTGAGGAAGGTTTAGCCTCCACTCGCTGTGGACAATAGGCATTTCACACACCTTTTACAACAGCAAATGGTGCAAATGTAGGGAGATGATGAGGAGGATCAAAACCTTGCCATAACAGCGTGCTCAGTGTTCAAGGAGGACGAGGTCGTCCTTGCTGAGTTTACCATGGCACACCTTGTTGCACTTGTTTCACGCCCTTTGAAGGAACTCCCACCGGAGCCAAAGACATTACAAGAAGCCTAAGTGGTGAGCACATAGCAGAGTGGAAAGCAACACTTGGTGCAGAGTAAAACAATCTGATGGAGTAGGGAACGTGGGAACTCACTAAACTACCACCGCATGCACGACCTATGGGGGTGAAGTGGGTTTTTCGCATCAAGACCAAGGCTGACGTGAGCATCGACAAGTTCAAAGCCCGACTTGTTCTGAAAGGTTGCACACAAGTGGAAAGAAGCTCTAACGCCTGCGTTAGCAATCAAGCATGGTAGAGTATACGCGGAGTTTCTGTGAAATCATCACCGGTAGTGACCTCGCCCTCGATGAACTCTATTTCTAGTACAACAACAGCCTCAAGCGTGATATTCAACGAGCAATCACCATCTTCAGCATTCAAGTCACTTCCAAAAATGACCGAAGCATGCGATCACATTGATAGCACTGACTACAATGCTCGGATGGAAGAATCCAATGACTAGCGAACCTCGAGCCACAATGTCTATCGTGGCGGAGGAGTGTCGGGCACCTCGGAAACCTCGTGCCTGATAGAGATTAATGTCATCAATCAACGCAATAAACAACTCTGCATGATGTGCGCAAAACCAGGTCATACCTTGCGTGACTGTTGGAAACAACATTGTTTGACAAAAATTTGGGAAAAGCTGAACATGAAAGATGATGAGTCAATAAACGACAAAGGACATGTGTGGACGGCCAATTGTCTATCTGAGCGGCTCATATCGCCGTAGACGGGGTTCCCTAAGATCACAAAATTTGACGAGGGGTACGAGGACGACCAACTGGCGACACTGCTACAAGTACAACAGAGGGATTTTAAAAGTCGCAATCCACTACCGGCATGTCTCCACATAGGAGCTATGTACATCTTTGTAAGCAACAACATGGTTTGGAAGCTGAGTTGACAGACCAAACCATGAGTGCCCAAAGGGAAAACCGTTCATTGGTAACTGTAGATCCATCAACTTCGTGAACCACTCCGACTAAAAAGAAGAGATCTGCACGGCGTAATGGTCTGGAGAACTTGCCAGATGAGTGACCTCGCAATCATCATTGGGTGAGATTTCCTGTACCAGCACAATCTGCAGGGGGACTAGAGCATCAGATCAATATATGTTGGCAGCCCTGGCAAAAAACGACACCTGCCTCTAGAAGAGCTGGCCACGACGTAGCGGCGGTTGAAGTAGTAGAGGTGGAAGCAGTAGAGAAAGTTGCGGCAGCCACAAATGGCCAGCTGATGTTCTTAGATGTGGCCAAGAGACATGTTTAATGTGGAGCTCAAGTGTGGCTAGTCTACATGGAGACCCGAGAAATAGAATGTCGTAGCTATCATGGCAACCACATCAACCTCAACACCTGAGAACTTTGCAACTATACTAGAGGAGTTTGCAACACCTGTCAAGGATTTGGAATGAGCTTTTCCCAACAAACTGCCCCGAGGGTTACCTGTGTAGCAAAACATCGATAATCAGATAAACCTGGGGATGAGCAATAGAACGGTCCTGAAAGGAAATGATTAGATGAGCAATCACGAGCTAACCAAACTCAAGAAGCAGCTAATCAAGATGCTCGGCCAAGGGTTCATCGGACCTTCCACGCCACCAGTGTAGTTTTCATGAAAAAGAATTTTGGAAGGATGCATATGTGCATGGACTACCGAGCGTTGAAGGACATCACCGTCAATAACTGTTACCCTCTTCCGCAAGTAGATGAAAATTTTAACCAACTCCTTGGAGCTTGAATCGTCAGAAAAATTGGTCTACGTGACGCCAATCATCAGATCTTTGTATTGGATAAGGTTGTCAAGAAGAAAGCATTCGCACCTGATACGGGCACTTTGAGTTCATGGTCATGCCATTTGGACTCATGAACACATGTGCAGCCTTAATGGCGGTGATGAACTGCACAAACATCAACAACATATTGGTGTATAGCCACACTCCAGAGGAGTATAATGGACATATTTGAAAGGTTCTTGAATTTTTCCAAGGAGATGGAAAACTCTCGAAGAGCGATTTTGGTCGCCATTCGATCGAGTTTTTGGGCCACATCATTGGCAGCGAACAAACCAGCGAACAAATCCCATAAAGGTGGAGGCAGTCCTTGGTTGACCAAAGTCTGCAAATGTTCGTGACATCCAAGTATTTATGAGACTCTTCAATTACCACCGTCGTTTCATAAGGGACTAAGCTCCAGTTTCAATGCCTCTATTTGTTCTCACTCGAGAAAACACCTAGTGGAATTGGGTAGACAGCAAAGAAGAAGTGTACAACTATTTGAGAACCGTTCTGGCCTTGGCGCCAATCCTACAATTAGCATATGGAGGACTACATCATGGTCACTGTTGCATTCGATCGAGCCATCAGAGTCGTTCTCCTCCAAGACAATGGCGTTGGGGATCAACCAGTCGTGTATACATCAAGAAAACAACGCGGGTTGAAAGTCAACTACATGATGCACGAGAAATAAACACGGGTAATTGTGCACATGTTCAAGACATGGCGGTATTACTTGGAATGTCAACGATGCATCGTACGCACCAACCATCATGCTCTAAAATGTCTTCAGACTCAACCAAATGAGAGCCATCGGCAAAGTTGATGGATGGATTTCCTCGAGTCGAACTTTTACTACAACATCAAACACCTACTAAGACAAAATGTTTTTGACCGATGTTCTAATTCAACAACTATATCTAATGGTTGAGGTCAACATGATGGTCGCTGAATGAGACCCATAACTCGTGAGGCTATTCACAAAAGGTTACTTGGAGTTCGGCGGACAAGACAAAACAAAGTTTTGGTTCGAAGACCAATGTTGGCAGTGGCGATTCACTTGCAAGGTTTTTGTTCAACCAAACAAGGAGATGCAGAGAATGCTACTGGAAGAATGTCACGACACCGGTCAAAGTGGACACTTCGGCAAAGACAAGACGCTCAAGAAGCTGGCGATGTAAAACTGGTGGGACAGAAAAATACATCAGCGTTTGACAAATCCTAGAACACTTGTATGATGAAAAGATCTCGTCGCACGAGGCTACTTGATCTACTCTAACCACTACCTAACAAAGCGTGGGTCGGCATTAGCATGGACTTTGTGATGAGACTACCTGCCACTCCTAAGGGGTATGATGCCATCCTCGTGGTACTGGCAAAGTTAAAAAATGTCACACTTCATCCCGAAAACAACCACCATCACCAAAGACGGAATTGTGTGGTTGTTTCTAACCCAGATCGTGCGGCTGCACAACGTAGCACGTATCATGATCAGCAACAGAGGCAGCCGCTTTACTAGCCGTTTTTGGTGCAAATTGATGATGCGTTATGGCAGTCAGTTCTAAATATCAACGGTTGTTCCATCCCCAAACCGATGGAGAAACAGAGCGGACCAATTAGACACTCAAATAGCTTCACCACACATTTGGCGAGACGCAGAGCACTGATTGGGTAGCCAAGTTACCGGCTGCTGAAGTCGCATATAGCTCCACCACTTCCATTGCCACGGGTAAATCCCCACTTGAAGATTTAGAGCATACTTTGTACCACACCGGCCAGATGACAGAGCTAGAACAACATTTCCATAGTTGAGATTCACCATAGGGATTTCTTGAGCATCTAGGAGGAAATCCGCAAGACCCTTGGAAAGACACGACCAGCTGTGAAGCGAGCGGCTGACCGCCATCGCACTGATGACGTGTTCAGCTTTGGCGACTACGTCCTCCCCAACTCGATGAACATCAAACTCCGAGGACTGGAATTTGTAAAGCTCAAACCATACCGGTTGGGACCGTTTAAGATCAAGGTAATACAAATCTATATCTTGGCACGCCTTTGCCTGCTTCACAACATGGCGATTCATCCCGTCTTCCACATCAGCAACCACAAGCACTATCAGGATCCTAGGATGTACTCCCTCATTAGAGACGTCGCACCACCCCCTCCTATACAAGCAACAGGGATACAGGGTCAGCGATATCCTCAGACATTGATGCCGTGGAAAAACAACCAATTATCTGGTCAAGTGGCACGGCTACGATGCCGCACATAACAGTTGGGAGCCTTGCGAAAATACCTGAGACGTCTTTCAACTAACCTATGGTAACTATCGTCTTCACTAGCCTATGTTTGCTAATGCACCAAGACATCGCGGCAAAAAGGGGAGAATTGTTATGTCCTTGATGTACACGAGTCCCCAAACTCCGTGAATGGGCACTTTTGTCATTGTATTCATAGCCTACTGTGCAAAGACCTAAGGATTTGTACACCTCTTGGCCGAGGGCATTTTCGCTACCTGTCCTGAACTCCGATGTTCCGTTCCAAAAGGTTATGACAACTTCAACTACTCCCTAGAATGGTCGACAGAACAATCATGAGCTATCTCAATGTTTTGGCATTGTCCGGTCGACTTATTGACGGCGTTGGACTTTTACGGAAGCGCGCCTCAATATTCTTGAAGCCCCCTGACTTCTGTGCGGAGCATCTTGAAGTAGCCACTCATAGCACAACCTTGCATGTGTCGTTTGGCTTGAGCGATGAAGACCAAACACATGCCACATTCAGGTTGTTTTCATTGTATACATGTGCTCAACTCACTTGACACATGTCATTGAAGTACTGTTACTGCTTAGTACAAAGTACCCATTTGTCCCAATTCCTCAAATTGTCTATTGTCCCATCCCTCGTCGCAGTGAACGACCTATGTTCCACCCAGCATAGCGTCAGCTATGAGGCATTGGATTGACAGTGAAAACAAGAAATTCAAGGACCCATTTCTCTACCCAAAATACAAACCAATGATCTACCATCCTTGACACCGCATCAATCACAAAAATCACTGAAATACTTTTCTGAATATCCCAAATTGTGCTACATCCCGGACGAGCACGAGTCCCTAAACTTTACAAGTGGGCCTTTTTTTCATAACATCTTCACCCTAGTGTGTGGTGAATTCTAGAGTTATGAACAACCAGTGAAGGACATTTTGGCTAAATACCCAGACCTCAAGTGTTCCATTCCGGAAGGATCGAACAACTTTGACCACATTCTAAAATCATCGCCATAAACTTTTCAAACTATAGTTGACGTTTTGGTACTGTTAGGTCAAGTTATTGATGCCGCTATACTTTTGTGGCCTGATATTCTCCAAACACCCGACCTTCCCTGCTGGGTTTCTCAAGTATCAAGCGTCGGCTACTCAATTGGCTGCCGGGAGGCCACGCGACCTCAAGGGCCGAGGCCTGTGGCCTCAAGCCCTTGAGCGTGCTCCCCCCTTCTTGACATTACAAGTGAGCAAGGACGAGGGGAGGGATCAAGCAAGAGAGAGAGAGAGAGAGAGAGAGAGAGAGAGAGAGAGAGAGAGAGAGAGAGAGAGAGAGAGAGAGAGATGGTTGGAAGTTGTCAGCCATCCCTCCACGCAAAGGAGATGGGATGGAGGCCACTTGCAACCACCTCCTCTCCGCTCTCACCTTTCGATAATCACTTGCATGAGGGACTATCAAGGGAGAAATTTTATCGATGCAAAATCGTCCATCGCGTCTCACACACAATTATTCCGTGCCAAACATAAAAAACATATCAAAGTTGGACGAGTGCAGACTTTGGGACTAAAAAGTGAAGAACTTGTGTAACCACATGATTTTGGTATACAATCCTCCTTGTTTGGGATCCTGAACAAGGGGAAGCCATAGAAACATAAAATTTGCGCATACTTGAACAGTTCAAGTACCACTGCACAAGGTCATCCACGATGATTGTTCACAGTAACACAAGAGAGAAGAATCATCAGGTGAGCCGTGATCACCATTATGCAAACTCTGACAATGACTAAGCGTACAAGCTTGAGTGCAACCGGTGCTACTAAGATCAAAGGGTAGGCATGTGCTGGTTGTTCTGTGTACAAATAGTTTCATCTTGGACATGGGATGTTGTGTCTCACAGTTGGGTATCTCTTAGTGGATGGAACATATGCTTAACATCCTTTGTCCCTGGTTTTTCCCTATGAAGGGATAACTCGGGTGGGTAAAAGTGGTTTAACAGGAGCTCCTAGTGCAATGGGTGTAGTCTGTTCATGGAGGAGGGTGTTTGTGTTGTGATGTTACAACCAAAAATGTGTTTGGCACAGTTGTTGGGGTTTGCTGGAGGGGAGAGTGGTGTAGATTTATCTCATTGATTATCTTATTCACTCGCAAACTCCGGTGTGTTGTTCTAATAGCTTCGTGTAGAGATCCATGGAATTTTGAAGTCAAAGATCAGTGACAATTGAAGTATTTCCATTGTGTGCGACATTGGAGTTCTAGAGTGGAAGGTGGGTTTGGAAAGCCTTACATTTTTTTGCTTATATGGAGATCTGGACTGAATGATTTTCAAAGCAGAGAGAGAGAGAGAGAGAGAGAGAGAGAGAGAGAGAGAGAGAGAGAGAGAGAGAGAGAGAGAGAGAGAGAGAGAGAGAGAGAGAGAGAGAGAGAGAGAGAGAGAGAGAGAGAGGGAGAGAGAGAGAGAGAGAGAGAGAGAGAGAGAGA
>SZWC01001378.1:77099-96996 GCA_023375785.1 Penium margaritaceum
TTTTTCAACATTGATGATTGGCCGTGGTGATGTACCACTGTAATTTGTGACCATGTCCAATTCACAATGGATGAGAAAGGAGTGTTGATTATCTTTTTCCAGATGTAAACGTAAGTCCAAACTACATTATTGAAACACATTAGACAAAAACGATACTCTCATAATGTGGGGAGAATAGCGACTAGTGTATGCCCTTGGTGCATCGGTCAAATGGACCTGTATTTGGCACCCCATTTAATCCAAATCCATAGGGCACCTTCTTGTTGGTGATATTTGCCATGCAAGAAGTCCAAATTGGTATTGCATTAATAAGTTTTATGTTGTACACAAAAAGAAGTTTTGATTTCAGAAGAAGAACTAAAGAAGAGTGGTTTGGTGGTGTCGCGAGGGATGGCTCAATTGGTTATTCTCAATAATAAAACACAAAACCATCATTGGATGATATAAGCCACCATCTCAGTAAAGGGTGAACCCTTTGTTGGGGTATTCTCCTATTGACTCTTGAGTAGCGGCTCATGATTCACATAACTGTAGAGGGAGGATGGTCAATGCATGATGGTGATGGCGTGGCAAATCCATCCATGGATTGAAGTGTACTATTTGAATAGGCTGGAGCCCACTGCAAAAAGATTAATGTGGATCATCAGCTACTATAGGAGCCATTATCGGAAGGGAGTCTAGTGTGACGTGTTTTCTTCCTGAATGCGAATTTGGTGGGATGAAGAGAGTGTTCATGTGTGGGAGGGGATACAATGTTGGGATGTGCCATTTACTTGGGGAATGAGGAGGGGAGGTGGGTGTAGTGGTAGGAGGGAGAATGCGCTATGGCATTGCATGCATCCACGAGGGAAGAGGAGTATGGCATGAGTCTATATGGAGCATGTGGAGGGAGAAGGGATATGAAATCAGAAAAAAAGGAGAGGTTTAATGAAGGGAATAGCTGGACATTTTGGTCACGACACAAGGAGGACATTAGTCAGTTTTCTGGTGGTTGTATTGGTACACGGGTAGCTCCCGTGTGGCACCACGCTTCAGGAGGATTTCTAACTTGCTGATGTGGGTTGGATTGTGACTGGTGAACGGTGCAGATGATGATGGCTCCAAAATTAGCAGAAGGAGCCTCTCTACATGAGCAAAGAAGATTTGGAGTGCGGGAGGTGTCAGTGGCCTTGGCGAGCTTGTTAATGTGGATCAGGGAATCCATGATATGATTTATTGCCTCCTTTACGGTTCAACGATGGATGATGTGGTAGTTCTTGAGGAGACAAATGAAGAATTACATCTTCTCCCCGGCACTTTAGAGAATAAAATCATTGTCTTTTTGTACGTCGGTAACTAGCCTAAATGAATTGGATTCCTTCACTCTGAAAAAGTTCACTATGCAAAGGGAGGTGAGCATGAGATAGAAAGAAGACAAGTGTGTATTATGGGAGAAAAATCCTTACAGTGAAAGATGTGGATTTTGTGGGCAGTGAAATGAGCTAGGTTGCTGAGCTATATCTGAGAAAGAGAGTTGTGCCCAAATCTAGTGGTTATGAATTTGGAATTCCCAAGTGAAAATGGATTTGTTGACAAATGTGCGCTTGGTTTCCAGGGAATATCTCATGGTTACAAGGACACCGGGGGTGCATTCAATGGCCTTCACAGTTTCATTGCGATCTCCGATGAGGTGGCCCTCAAAGTGGTTGATGTAGAGAGAAAGTAGTGCAATGGCAAGTTTGGTGAAGGGGACTGTGAAGCTATTCACGTTGTAGCTTTTACGCTTTTGCGCGATGAAAATGATTGGGTATTTTTTCCAACGAGTAGGATGATAATCAAAATCTAGATAGGATTCAGGGGGTTCGTCCATCAGAACCTACTTGCACTTCTCATCCAATAAATGGAATAGAATTGCACACATCCCTTGCTTCATAACAACTACATCAGCTGTTAGAAGGATCACAAACTCACGATCACAATCCTTGTCACTGTGGTAGATGCCTTCTATGCAAAGTGTCACAATCTGGCTGACATAGCCGGTCGTGAATGTTATTCACAATTAGCCTGGTTAGCTCACAAACGAATGCCTTGGTCACAGCTGAATTGAGCTGATCCATGTCTACCGGCACTTGGAGGTTGAGAAGATACCATGACGCCAGATCTTTAACATAAAATGCTTTGGAAAAGACAGTGGCATGAGCAATGGTATGTCAAAGAGCATCACAAACATGGTTCTGACGAGTTCTTAAGAGAGTGTCTCTTGGGAGGAGGTGGTGGTTGGTGATTCGGCTAAAGGAATGTGTTGTGGAGGTCCATAAATATAACACCGTGGTTTATGCTGCCTTGTGGCTTCCAGAGATTGTTGTTGAGAGGGCCCGCAGGTTGCCAGAAGGCTCTAACCTTATGGGTGTAGCTCCTAAGGAGGTGTGGAGAGAAGAGGAGCCATCGTGGTTGGGAATTGAGTGGAGGCTATTAATACATGGCCATGTGTCACAGGGAGGTAGAGGTTTCCTGTGAGGGGCTAAGGATCCGGAGTCCGTGTCCATAAGGGGAGGGTTCATGGAATTGAATTTTTACGGAACATATGGTTGGATTTTCAATATTACTATGTCTAGAGATGGTAAAGGGAGGGGTCTTAAGGGATGGTGCATAGGAGGGACCCGTCCGTTGGTAGATGTAGAAACTTGTGCAAATAATTGGGGGGGTGGTGGTGGTTTTTTGCAGTTTTGTGAGAGCTTACGGAGAGGCTATGCTTGCATGACGTGGCCGAAGAGATGGAAGACTCAGTCCTGGCAGGGGTGAGGATGATTAGACCTGGAGGATTTGCTAAAGGAACTCAAGACTCTTTGTTGTGCGGGTTTATGTCAGATTACATAGGTTGGGTTGCACATACGAAAAGGGTCTCTCCAAAAAATCGTGGTTTAAGAACTGGAGGGTGGGGATTGATGAAGATGGGCATGTTTTGTGTTAGTAGGTCGGGATAGTACTTTGGAGCACGCACACTGATGTTTCTCCTATAGGCTCTGCTCTAACATGCTCACAATTTCTCCAGTTCTTTGGATCATGTCATTGATGTACTTTTCTTCCTTAGTGGTTTGGCTTCTCCTTTTTGGGATTTTCATGCTAGTTTGTGTCTTTCTCTGATCTCTACAAAGTTTGATGACTAGTGGCCATAGATTGATTGAGAGAAAAGGTTTATTCTACTGTATTTATTGATTCTTCAGAGACATTGAAGTTTGGGAGTGAATCACAGTGAAAAAATATGGCAAGCAACGGGAATGGTGATAGGGCAGAAGGTGAATCATATGACAAGAAGAACAAGATGGTAGTGCATAGATGGAAGGCTACGAGTTGGGAAGATACTTATTCACATTGCATGGATGTCCTTCAAGGGACCTATGTTCTAAGAATGCATGAATAGCCATAATTGGCCGTCGTGTTAACAATGTCATTTAAACCAATCATCCATCATCTGGAGCTTTGTGGATGCTTTGTAAAGAATGTTCCCTTGACTGCATATTATTTTCTTGATGGCCGTGGTGTGACATCCATGTAGCGTTTATCTTGTAGCTTCAGGCCATTGTGCAAGGCTAGCAAGTGGAATTCTGTATCTGTCTGAGGATTCTAGAGTAATGGGTCCATTGTGGAGGGGGTTATTGATAATAAAAGGGAATCAGATGGTCAACAATAGCTAGAATGATGAATAAAACGTCCTCCTGGCCAAGAATTCATCTGAGAGTGGATGTTACTTCAGCATCAACAGTCCTACTGGGATTTTCACGTTAACATCTAAGGACAGTAAAAAATATGCAAGCACAATTTCTCCCATCCTAGTTTTTTCTTTCACTGCACATGTTGTTATTGTTTCTGATAGTACTCCTCAAGGAGTAGGCTCGGAAATAGGAGTAGGAATTGGAGTTGGAGTAGGAGTAAGAGTAAGAACAAGAGTAGCTATAAGAGAAGGAGTAAGAAAAAGTTGACATTTACAAGAATTCGAAGAGGTAGAATATGCGGACCTTCTTTATCTGCCAGTGTGACTATTGCATCCTGGCATGATGCCTCCTCAAGTACTAGGACGGCTAAACTCCTCCTTTGTCACATCATCAAAGTACATGGTGTGCCATTGTTTTTGGTCTCCAATGGGGATCCATTCTTTACTATGTGATTCTAGGTATGGACTATGAACAGTCATGGCGCATGTGTGTACTTGCCCATAGCATACCGCCCATAGGGCAATAGGCAACCAGACCATACAACTTGGAAAATAAAGGAGCTCCTGATCATCATGGTCTCACTTGATAGAGAGGATAGGGTGCAATAACTCTGCCTAAAACTCAGTGGTTTTAGCATCAACAATCAATTCAATGTTTGGAGTGGTCTATGCCCGCCAACGACTTAGCCCAGCCGGCCTTGATACCAAACTTGTCAATCCAGATGTGTAATAGATTCTCGATGGATTTTCCATATCATTGGACATCATGAGGAGAAAGCTACTCAAGTCACATAAGAATAAAAAAGACCAGGAAGCATCAATCCGCGGAGGAGTTCCATGTTGGTGATCAGGTGACGGTGACTTTGCCAACCTACAACTGATGGAAATTTGGTGTTTAATGCCAAAAATGTTATGGGTGGATCCGTTTTTCATTGTGGAAAAGTGGTCAGCTGTATCCCACGAGCTCAAACTACACACTCACTACACCACCATGGTGTTCCATATTGACTTACACTGTACCTTTTGAAAACCTAATTCCCTCTTCAAAGGTTGTGGAACATTGTCACCTAGTGTGATCTGGATGGGAGCTAATGACAAGTTTGAGCTGCCATTTTTTCTTTCTTGTTGTTAGAGGGGACATTAGCATGGAAATTTTCATACATTGGAACATGTATCCAACTGAGCACAACTCATAGGAACAAGAAGCCAACTGCGACATTTATAGCACCAATACTGTTCTTTATGAGTGTCTAAGGCCCTCCAAGATGTTTCTGCTTTGTTGGATAGGGTTAATGCAACGAGTCATCCCTCATATTCCTTGCATGCTCATCTTCTGCTTTCTATGAGCATGTGGGCTGATTTCCGATTTTTGAATTACATTCGGCCAGATAACTTACCTCTTGAGCCTTCCTTTTCTTTGTTGTGTACACATAGGCCAAGGGGGATGAGGATAGATTGAGCAAGTGAGCAAACCAGGGAGCACGCCACCTGGTAGGTGGTGTTTTACTCACCCACAAGCTGAACTACAAACGGACAAGTCAAAGACCAGTGGTGTGTCCAAAACGCCACCAGGGTGTACATCCTCGTGTGTCATCCCAAACATGCTATCTAAGGACGGCTTCAATGATCTAATAAGAAGGGTTTGGGAAATTTGATCCATTTAGAGGCTCTCATGTGAGAAGAATTTCAAATAACAGCTATAGTCAATGGTCACATAAGAAGCAGTCACAGGAACCACGGTGGTCGTAACATTATTGGTGGCATAAATACCGCGGCAACTGTACCTACCACACAAAAGCACAAGACTTAAGACGGAAAATCCATCTAAGAAGTCAACAGCTAGCTCTTTCTCGCATTACTCAATAGGTGCACGTACATGTGCAAGTACCTTGTCATAACAGAAAAGAATGGAAAAAGGCTTTACATTGCCATGAACAAAAACAACATGTCATAGTCTACATTGTTTGGCTCTGGTTTTATACTCTCCCAGAATTTTTCTTTCTGATGTGATTATGCTCTTAACACGCCAAGGCCTAAACTTTCTACTAATGCCCTTAAACAAACACTTTTACAATCCATCTTACTTCAATACTTATCGCCCAACACAAAATAGAGATTTTCAGTTGTGGTTGACCTCTGTCTTCCTTTGACGTTGACTTGTTTGGATTTTACTTCCAATATGAACTGAGCCAACATCATGGATCCATGCCATCCTTTATCCAAACAAAGAACAGTTGAAACATAGTGCAATGAACACACAGAAATGCTTCACAAGTAGAGTGTTTCCTATTGCACACATTCATTCATCACTTGTCATCAACTTCAATCAACGAATAAACTGTGTCGCTTTAGCATTACGGGTTTTTGCAAACCCTGTACAATCATTTGTCATCGCAACCATTTCCTAAATTCTATAATATATGGAAAGAATTTGCTCCAATTATTTCAGAAAACACCCTCATTACACACCATTGACCTCCGTCGTCCTTTGGTAGGGTCTTTTTATCAAAAGGCCTTGATTGGGTCTTGAAACATCCGTTGAATATCTCTCTTCCATATCATATGTTATCAGCATAGAGGTGATCCACAGTTTTCTCATGGTAAGAGATTCGTTGCAATTTTCTTGAATTCTTTTTGCAACATGATATGCTCCTCCATGAGCAAGCGGCAACAAGGTTGTGCAAGACTTGCGTCAACCGAGGATGAATTTGGCAATGCTAGTTTAGCCATGATTTTCTGTTTAAGTTCATGTATGTATCCTCCTCATATCAAGGTTATAAAGGTATTGGAAACTAACCGAGTCTTACTCCGACCTGTAATGTAATGCAAATTAGAACGGGCCCACTCTTAAGCTTGTTTTTCTCAGCCAGCACCCTTGGCTTTGTTGGTTCTAGATAACAGCATTAAGAATGCTTTAAATGCACGAGCGGAAATGCCATACACCCCTTTCCATGGAGAATAATTCTGATTCTCCCACCTTTACACAGTAATCCCCTTCTGCTCCTATTGTCAAACAATAAGCCCCATCCATCCCTACATTGGAACAGTAAGCCTCATTCGTCCTTCATACTCAAATGCGGGCTTAAGGTTAAAAAAAACAATGATATGCTCCTCTCCGTTCTTGAAAGGTAGCATGCCGACAATGCATGGCATGCGGCTCAACATGCTACCGCAACATTTTGGCCCAACAATCACAAAGCCCTTATTTAAGGAGACTTGTATTTTTTAACGTGCTAGTTTGCAGGGAGTTTACATGGGGGGTCCAAGACTCCCCGCGTGGTGAAAGGGAATGTGATGGGCCCTGGCACTTCGGAGCTAGCAGGTGCTTGCACGCAAATAGTTGTGCAGAATGTGTTTTTGAAAAAAGGGCATACAATGTCAAGAGAAAATAAATGGGGAGTTCTTTTTATTCGCATTATTGGAGCGTTGGGGATTCCATCCGATGCCCGTTGGCCAGAATCTCCCACAAAAGCTTCCCATTCCTCCTGGCAGTCCAACAAACACTAGTTTCATTGTGACCCTCAATCGTGAGGGCCTATCAGATATGATGTGGTCCGTGTGGGCAGTGCACTGTGGAGGGGGGTGTTACACAGAGCTGAATGTAGGTGATTCACAGGAATGATGTGCAGGACAAAAGACGGTTTGATGACTTTGGAATTATGGATAATTTGTATTAAGCAATAAGTGTATTCCAATGACAAGTGTCGAGTGAGTTGAGCTCATACATACAATGCTGAAAATGAGAATGAGACATGTATCAGGTCCTTGACGCTCAAGCCAAGCAACGCGTGTGAGGTTGTGTCGTGATTGGAAGGTTCAAGAAGCTCCACCAAAATTTCAGGGGGCTTCAAGATTATCGAGGCACATTTTCAGAAAGGTCTATCACCAAGGATAAGTCGACCAAATGAAATCGAAAGATCAATATAGTTTGCGACACATCTGTCAACCTTTTGAGAAGGTGGCCAGAGTTGACAGAAACATTTGGAACGAGACACCAGAACTCAGGACAGTTGGTCAAAAATCCCTCAGCAAAACGTTGTAAAACTCCGGAGGTCGATGTGCATGAATGGAATGACATAGATGCCCACTCGCTAAGTTTATGGACCCGTGTACGTCAGGGACGTAACAGTTCCTCCCCTTTTAGCCATGATGTCCCGATGCGTTAGCAAACATAGACTGTTGACAACAGTAGTAGCCATCTATCAGATGATCAATTTCACTGAGGTTGTTCTCGGGCGCCCAAATATTGTTCACGGCATCATAACCATGCCACTTGGCCCAATCTGTACTTGGAGTAGTTCGAAAAGTCGTCGGAGCTATAGTTGTCCGTCAATGATTTGTCCTTCAAACACCCTTGTGAGAAGCTCCTCTATCCAGTAGGGCCAATGTTGTTCTACGACCTTTACAACCCTTTGGTTATACCCTTGGTAGTAGAGTTGGTTGGCCTTCTTCATACCCCTCATCAAACTTTGCATTCTCATGAACTTTCGTCAGCGACAATGTCAGTCGATTGGATGGGCGATCGGTTGGTGTAGGATTCTCAAATTGGACAGGATCCTCACCGTCTACTCCAACCCTTTAATGTTTCTCGACTCCTCACTTTGCTTACTACGACTTCCATCCCGTATTTGGTTTGTTGATCCTGTTTCTGGCAATCACACAAGATATGACCATGGTTCCCAGTAGAGCCGTTGATTGCGCTGATTAACGGTTTAAATCTCCATCGGAGATGAGGTTTCCACTAACTGAGGATTTCCTTTGCCACGAGAAGAATTGTGGCTTTAGAGTTGTGAGCTTTTGGATTCCTGCATCTGAGCATTGTAGTCAGCGATGTTGATATGGTTGGTTGCTACGATCATTACACTAAGGTTATCCTGGACTCCAAAAATGGCTATTCCTCATCAAATATCTTGATTGAGGCCAACGAAACACAGTTCATCAGGGACGGGGTCACTGTCAATGATGCTTTTGCAGAAACACTAAGTGTGCTCCGCCATGCTGGACAATTGACACAGACATTAGACTCTGTACCACATTTACGGTTAATCACCCCTAAAAATACACTATGTGGTAAGTGTACACATTTGATACATGCACTTAGAAATTTCATGGTGCCTTCATGGAAATTACATCATAGTTTTACTTTGATGTCTATTCATACACGTGAGAGTATACTTGTATGCTTAAAAATAGGAAAAAAACGTGGAAGGGCTGATTTTTTACTCACTAATAGCTGATAAAACCATGGTGAAGTGTTTCAAAACTCAGTATACATTTCCCGTAACAACAACCTAGATGAGTACATAGACCTTAATTGCGATACAACTGTCATGGCTGCAAGCGCATACTTCTCGACGTCAACAATTCGGGTAGTAAAATCGACCCAATGTCACAAATTGCGGTTCTTTGTTCAATTTTCCTCATTGCCCGGGCTCCTCCTGGGCCTCACAAGAGTGGGGCTCAACAAGAGCCCAGAGCCCCGTTCTGTATTTGGATGGTGGTGGGCTGGTGTGTAAGCAAAGTCATAATTTATTGTTATAGAAGAAACAAACGCAAACGAAGGCTACATTTCATTTTGTTTTTTTTTTCCAGTGCATCAATGACCCGCAACAATCGTCACAGGTGGAGGGCCTCGTGAGCCGTCGATGCGGAGGATGTTGCTCGAAACCCCCCACCTATTTCAGAAGTTGGTGGCGTCATCAACATCGTCCATTTTAAGATTTGATGTAGGATTTTTAATGTCTTGCACGGGCTAAGCCCATGCAAAACATAGGAAACCCTAAATCAAACTAGGGGGTTTGCTGTAGGGGGAAGGCCGGTTTGGCCCTCCCACCTCGCTGAAGCGAGGGGTGGTTGCGCACCACCCCTCGCGTCAGAGAGGGCTGGCTGACGGCCAGCAATCCGCTGGCTGCCGGCCAGCTGGCTGCCGGCCGGCTAGGCGGCCGGCGGCCGGCCAAGTGATTGGCCGGCTACCAGCCGGCCAGCCGCCATCCTCCAATCGCGGCCTCAGTTCGATCGGTGCTTGAGGGGCCGCAAGGGCCTTGAGGGCGAGGCCCTATGGCCTCGTGCCCTTGCCCTTGCTCACCCTCCTCGCAAGCGAGTGAGCAAGGACGAGGGACGAGAGGCGCGAGAGATGCAAGGATCCTGGGACGGAATCGCCAGTGTGCCTCGCACGCAACAATTCTGCGCTCGAATGTCAAAAACGTTTCTTGAAGTTAGTTTGTGACAAAGTTTGACATAAAACAATGGCATAACTCGTGCGAATGCATGAGTTCGAGGTAAAAAATCCCGGTTTGGGTCCCAAAACCAGGGGTAAGGCTAAAAACGGAAATGGGCCTCCAGAGACTCGAACTATTCGAGTCTCCCTGGTCTGGGTCATTAAAGACGATTGTCCCTCAGTCCTACGAAGGGGGTAAGCCCCTGACCTGGACTGGGAACGCCATTCTACAAATTCCGACGACGAATTTAGAGCAGGGTTGGAGGTTCAGACCCGTTATAGTGGTTCTTAAAACCAGATAACTCCCGCGACTAATGGTTTGATGGAAACGGTGGCTACGTCGTACATAAAAGGCCACCGACAGCTGCAAGCAATAGCAGAAATGCGAGAAGGGATTACGACATCTATACTTCATGGATTGAAGTACCATTAAGTGCGTTAGAGAGCTGAAAAAGAGCTCTACTTGATGGAGCCTCTTCCTTCTAGCCCCTCCTCACTTCCAGGGTGCTAGTAGAAATTTTGTGGGACGGGGTGGTTAGGTTCCCACCCCCAAAAAGCACCAAATCTTCCCCGTGTACAAGACTCCTTCCTCCCTCCCTCATCCAAAAATTGGGACAGCACCCTTTCCCAAGATAAGGAACTCTCACAACCTGAGAGCACCTTAAAAAGAAGGAGGGTGTCACCTCGAAGGTTTTTGACTGCACTCGAACGCCACCGGCTCAAGGGAGACGTTGCCCAAGAACGCAAGAGGCATCAAGAAGCGTGAAGAGAAGACCAGGGAAGACAAGAAGACAAGAGAAATACAAGGAGGTAGAAAAATAGTGAAAGACTTGCTAAGAATTTTTAGAATTCCTCTTTGCACTCTTTACTCTTGTTTTGTGAGCGATGCTCACGTCCATTGTCATTTCCTTGTAATTTAACTTTCCGGTTTCCTAGATTCTAGTCACTACCATTTGCCGTGAGTCATGGCTTACGAAGACTAGTTTCTAAATCCATGCCCTTGTGTTGACAGTGGCGGCCTAGGAAAATAGAAGTTCAATCTATGATTACTTCACCGGTTGTGAGAGCAAGGAGATTGTGGGAGGCTGTTCCTCCTCAAAGTTGTGGTATGATCCCCACAACAGTTTTCACGTGCTAGTTACACGGGCAAAGAGATGGCAAGTGCCAGACCGTCTAAGACCAACAAGGGGAAGGTGGTGACTGCCTCACCACACGCCCTCGGCGGACTCCAAATTTTGGGAGCCGCCGTCGTGAGCACGGTTGCCAACCCAAAGGCAACCATATCGCCGAAGGCAACCAGTTTCAACCTTGGAAACACCGAGAAGCGTGCGGATGTCGGAAAAGTGCTCGAAGAGCACGTCGACGCGCACGCGGATGACCCTCATGCGACGGACGACGCGTCGAAGGAGGATTATCCGGAGAGGGTCTCGACGAAGAGCACAATGCCGATGACGGAGAAGGTGACGAGGATCACGATCATCGTCATCGTCGTGCAGTTAACTCAAGCCAATTGCTCAAGAAGGGCAAGACGCTCGCCACATCGCCTGAAGCTAAGGACAGCAACGAAGATGCCGAGAGCAACAAAGGCACTCAAAACAGCCACGCGGGAGGTTCTCACAAGAACGAGCCGGATGACGTCGCAGCGAAGGCAATTTGTGATGACCGCCATAGGCTTGTTCATTTTGCTACTAAGGCGGCGGGCCGACTCATGATCACCATCGTCGGTAGAGGTATGGCACCACTCGAAGGAGTGGGGGCGGACCCCCATTCCTACGATGTGGCCGCAGTGGGGTAGGGCAACGCACACTTGAGAGTCGCTGTTGATGACAGCCTCCTCTAGAAGGTGGGACTCTTTGGAGGCGTGTACGCGAACCGTACCCTCGTGCAATGGGTGAAGGTGCATGGACAACATGAGGCCCTGGAGGCTATCATCGATGCTCTAACGATATCAAACTGAGGTTCACATTTTCTAATCTGCTCGCCCACATCGAGCAAAGCATCACGGACCTGGACCGTGGTCGCCGGCTACACCGCCTTGCTGCTCATGAGGCGAGCCACCAATGCAACAACCTCAACAAGGCGTTGCAGAGCGTGACCCATGTGCGGATGCGGTAGCAAGCACGGCGTGCCGCAACTACTAATGCCACTGCCGTTGGCAGCGACTATTTACCTACCTCAATGACTTCGGGGCCGGTCATGAACACGTCCTTCCTCCACAGTGTGGAGATCTTCCGAAGGGGCGTGAAGCTGGCCACTCGCTAAATCCCATGGAGCATGTTCTACGTGTCCACAAGGCTCCACTCAATAAGTGGAGTGACCTTGCCACAATGCGGCTTGAGGATAAGCTCTTCAAGTATGTGGTCAAGGAGTGGGATGTACAGTAACCACACCTTGAGTGCCATCCCATGCCGTGGGAGGCCTTCTGCACAATCATGTGTGAGAAGTGTACCCAGCGTGAGGATGCGCAGCGCGCCTTCCACAAGATGAAGGACTTCAGGCAGCTTGGTAGCTCACTCGAAGCCCACTTGAGTGAGCTCACCATACTCGTGGAGGAATCCGAAAACTTCACCAAGGGGGATGGGACTCAGACCTTCAAGTAATCGAAGTACATGCTGTTGGAGTACTTGCGTGATGGTCATACCAGCGAGAAGCTGAAGGACAAGACCACCACAACAGCAACCGGCTAGGCGTGGACAGGCTGAAGGGCACTGTAGGACTACATGAGTGAAGTGTATTCAGCGAACCAGAAGCACTACTCGGACGCATGGAAAAATGCGTGTGCACAACAAGGCCTCAACATGTGCATGGACGCTGCCGAGGCTGAAGGAACAGCCAGACAGTGAGGCGGGGCCAAGGACAAGCAGCCCGCAAACCCTCTAGTCAAAAACCTGGTGGGCACAAGACCCAAAACCACAAGTGCAGCCGTGACAATGACGAGATGCAGGCAACGCGTGAGCGTCACAACACCGCCTTCCACGACGAACTCTGCCACAACTACATGCAGCCGGGCCACTTAAGGGCTTAGTGCCCTTAGGCTGCTGGTGGTGGACAAGAGGCCGCAGCGTTAGCCACAGCAGCAGCACCTTTTGGAGGTGTTGAAGCGGGAGGCCGCGGACAAGACCGTGGACAGGGTCGCGATTGTGGCAATGGACCCGGCCGTGGAAACGGGCAGGGTTGTGGTGCGGGTTTTCCCCACCCCTGAGTGACGTTAGTGGGGACCACTCAGGGGTAAAACTGGATCATGAGTGTAGGATCATGTTTTCAGTCGAGGATGTTAAACAACTGGAGTTTTTGATGAGTTCAAATTCCTCTATTGTTTTCTCCCCTCTCATTAAACCCTATTCTTTGCTTGCAGATCAACATGGCCCACTAAATCTTGCATCTCCGGACAAAATGCATGACCGTACATACTTAGTGGTGGCGATACCGACCACTGAGCAAGAGTTGTGTAACACAGTGACTGAAGCAAACGCCCTCAAAGCGATGAGTTCAATCACGTTTGTGGTACCTGTAGTCCACGATTTTGACCTAGTCAAGTTAACAGACTGGATGGTGCCAGTCAAATTTACACGTTCCCATAAGATGTGGACTTGATTAGCTGAATCATGGGAGCCGCGACGTTCGTCGTCTAGATTCCGTGATTATGGCACACTCGGTTTGCCATCATTGAGCCTTTTCAATCAGAAGAGTAGGGGCAACACGACAATGCGGTTCAAAGGACACCTATCTGGTGCTCCCGTGAACATACTTGCTGATAATGGAGGAAATGGCTCCGTTGTCAGCCTTGGCTTTACCCAACAGTTTGGCCTGGAATACGAGTCATCCAATGGTGCAACTGTTGTCGGTGAAAACCGTACGGTACCCGTGATCGGTACCTATAAAGCAGAAATTTGTATTTAAGGGTACACACAGAGTGTCACATTGAAGGAAATCAACCTTCTTGACCCATTTGACGTGGTGCTAGGCGATCCTTGGCTCCGTGAAAACAAGGCTCCAATGTGATTTGAATCAAAATATTTGATGTTTCAAAAAGGACAGTATCGCTTTACGCTAATTCCTAGTACGGGATTGTCACCGACCCGACTCAGTGTCCATCCCAACTTGTGTGCGATGCATGTCGAGAGACGTATTCAACAAGGTTGTCGACACTTCTTGACCCATCTGTAGAAAGCGAGGGACGATGTGAAGGAAGACACGCCATAAGAGATCAAACCTCTATTGGCGGAGTTCTCTGATGTATTCCAAGACCCACCGGCTTGGCTTCTGCTAGAACGACACATGGATCACACAATTCCACTGTAATTGGAGGCGAATTCTCCTTCAGACCCATGCATCACCTTAGTCCTGTAGAAAGGCGAGAGGCAGAACGCCAAATCAAATAGCACCTTGCAAAAGGATGGATTAAGCCAAGTAGCCCGTCGTACGGTGCGCAGATCCTTTTTGTGAACAAAAAGGACGGCGGTTTACACATGTGCGTGGACAACCGGCTCTGAACAAACTGACGGGGAAAACTGATTCCCCTTACCGCGGATTGAAGATCTATCTGACCAACTCCAAGGGGCAAAAGTGTTTTAGTCCTTGGATTTGTCTTAAGAGTACCATGAAATCCACATCACGAAAGATGATATGCCCAAAACCGCATTTCCTATGCACATGGGACACTATCAGTTCTGAGTGTTATGCTTCGGGCTAATGAATGCACCGGCAACCTTCCAACAAGAACTGAACCAAACGTTCGCTAAGCAGCTTGGTCAGTTTGTCTTGGTTTACTTGGACGACATCCTGGTTTTCTCCAAATCCATGGAAGAGCACAAAAAACATGTGCGCAAAGTGCTTGGGATCCTGTAGGAATAGAAGTTCTACGCAAAAGTGAGCAAGTGGAAGCTTGCACAAGATGAGCTTGAATACCTTGGACACATTGTTGGCAAGGACGGTATCCGTGTCGACCCACGAAAGGTCCAAGCCGTGCTGGAGTGGCCACACCCAAAAAATGTTGGACAGATTCGGTCTTTCCTCGGCCTTGCAAACTACTTTTGACGGTTTACGGTATTCGACCCTTGTAGCACCGCTAACCAGGCTCACGCGAAAAGATGTCCATTAGGAATGGACATCTGATTGCGAGACCACCTTTCCCAAAGTCAAAGAGCTGCGATCCACATCGCTCGTCCTAACTCTCCTAGATTCATCACAACCGTGGGAGGTTCGATGTGATGCATCTGTAGGAGGACTTGGAGTTTTCCTCATTCATAAAGGTCACCCAGTTGCGTATGCGAGCCGCAAGCTCATCCTCGTAGAATTGCGGTACACGACTAGGGATCAAGAGGTCCTTGCGGTAGTACACGCTTTCAACATGTGGCGTTACTACCTGGAGGGTACTGAAGGGTGTGTTACGATCGTAACCGACTATAACCCATTGGTATTTTTCAAAACGCAACCGAACCTGTCAAAATGACATGCGCGTTGGAGCGAATACCTGAGCCGATTCTTGTTCATATGTGAATATCGACCTGGACGCATTAATGTGGCCGATGCACTAAGCCAAAAGCCTGTGGACATTTAAGTAACCACCGAGGCCGGTGGGTGGTTTATGACGATTGCGACAATAACCATATAAATACCAGAGTCCCTTGCACCTCTTTGGCAACCACCTCGAGAGATTATCCACTACAACTGTTTTGTCAACAAAATCCGGATGGGAAACAACGTGGATTATTGGTTTCAAAACTCTCAAAACCTAGACAAGATCGGATTGGTGCATGAACATTTTTGTATGGGGAGCAAGTTGTGCCAAAATCATGAGACCTTCGAGCGAATATTACCTCTCAGTTCCACGACCCGCTAATCGCAAGTCATGTGGGACCTTGAAAGACCGTATAGGTACTCTCAGACCACTATTGGTGGTCGGGATAGAGTGTTGATGTCCGTAAGTATTGCATGACCTGCGACCCATATCTTCGAAATAAGGCTAGTAACAGGAAGCCTGCTAGACTCCTCCAACAGCTTCCCATTCCTCTAGCTCCATGGGAATGCGTTTGCATGGACTTCATTACTAGTCTTCCGGACACGGCCCGCAGCCACAATGCAATACTAGTGGTTGTGGATCTTTTGACGAAGATGAAACACTTCATTCTTACAACCACTGGTGTGAATGCAAAGGAGACCGCCTGTCTCTTGTCTGAGGGTGTCGTAAAGTACCACGGCTTGTCGTTACGCATTGTCTCCGATTGAGATTACAAATTTGTTAGTAAGTTCTGGTAAAAGATGCATGAGTACTTCGGCAGCGAGTCGCAAGTGTCGACAACAATTTACCCTCAAACTGATGGACGAACAGAGCGCACTAATTGCACTCTGGAACAAATGCTTGGCATGTACGTGGACCCTGCCATAAATTCCTGGGACGAATTCATAGTGTCGACAGAGTTTGCGGTGATAAACTCGGTGAACGAGTCTACACGGTTCACATCGTTTGTGTTGAACAGTGGTCGGCACCCACTGTTGACATCTTCATTGGTGAAGAGTGGGAGTACAGGAGGATAGGTTCCTTCTGCTCAAGCCTTTGTTGAGTGCATAGACTTGTTGTTACAGGAGGCAAAGTGTCACCTTCAAGCTCCTTGGCAACGACAAAAAGACATATGTCGACAGAAGTCGCCATGAGGTCTCGTTTGACATTGGTGATGAAGTGTTGCTTAGCACTACGAATCTTTGGCTCAAGTAGTCAAGGGCACGAAAACTTCTTCTGAAATGGATTGGGATGTTTCCTATCGTTGCACGCATCGGGCCAGTCGCATACCGATTGCTGCTTCCACCCAGTATGAAGATACATGACGTGTTTCATGTGAGCCTACTGGCTCAATACACAGCAGAGGGAATGGTTCAGCCACCACCAGGAGTCTTCGTTGCCGTCGGCGGATATGCTATTCTTCGTCTACTCCAACACCGAGAGCGTACACTTTGGTTGTGGTTTGTCAGGGAATACCTCGCTTATTGGGCCGGATGTGGACCTGAGCATAACTCATGGGAGCCTGAATCTCGGTTGCCCACAGGGGTGATCAACGAGTATTGGAGCGAGCTGGCAGCTTGCACAGATCAACGCATGTCAGGGGACACCACGTAAACACGGAAAGAGTGAACAACATTTCCGCATGACAGCATTCATGACTTGCAACCATAGGAGGTTGAGGATGCGCAACATGATTGTCGCGCGGACGCTCCAACCTAAAGGGGGGAGGTCGCTAGCCGTGCTAATCGACAAGCTGGAGCTTAGGTCCAAGTGTCAGGCACATGTTCATGTTCAGCTGGAGATCGAAATTATTAATTTTCTTTCACAAGGTTGATGAATCACTAACTGACAATCCTGCTTGTTTTTCATGAACCGAGACGGTTCAAAACAAGTGGGGAGGGATGTAGCGGGAGGGCCGGTTCGGCCCTCCCACCTCGCTGAAGCGAGGGGTGGTTGCGCACCAACCCTCGCGTCAGTGAGGGCTAGCCAACGGCCAGCACTTTGCTGGCCGCCGGCTAGCTGGTTGCCGCCCGGCGGGGTAGCCGGCGGCCAGCCAAGTGACCGGCTGACCACCAGCTGGCCAACCCCCAGCCGCCGATCTCGGCCTCAGACTGATAGGCGGCTGAGGGGCCGCGAGGGCCTTGAGGGCAAGGCCCCATGGCCTCATGCCCTCGCCCTTGCTCACCCTCCTTGCAAGCTAGCGAGCGAGGACAAGGGAGGGGGACGGGGGATGAGAGTCGAGAGAGATGCGACGATCTTGGCACGAAATCGCCAGCATGCCTCGCATGTGACGATTTCGCGCCTGAACGTAAAATACGTTTATCGAAGTTCGTTTGCGACAAACTTGAACATAAAATAACGGAATAACTCGTGCGAACGCACGAGTTCGAGGTAAAAACCCCCGGTTTGGGTCCCAAAACCAGGGGTAATGCTAAAAACGGGAATGGGCCTTCAGAGACTCGAAACACTAGAGTGTCCCTGCTCTGGGTCATTGACGATGGTTTCTCACGAGTCCCACAAAGGGGGTAAACCCCTGACGCGGACTGAGAACGCCATTATGCAAACTCCGAAGACGACTTCAGAGCAGGAGCTGGAGGTTCCGGTCCGTTGCATTTGCGTGCCGAAAAGTAAAAGAGGTCATCGCTTGATCGTGATTCTTGCGTGCGAGTAGAAATCGTGAGGTGGGTGGATATGCCCCACCTTGCTTTGCTCGACCGGCGGCGTATGTTGCTGATCGAGCATTGTGAAGCGAGTGGCCAGGGAAGATTGATTTTTGAATTGTCTGGGCAGGGCGGTTATGTAACGCACTTTCTGGGCAGGGAGTTACCATCTCCCTCGCGGATCGGGTAGAAGGGTGATTATGCCCATCCCATTATCCTGATTTGCTGACTACCAGTTTGCGCATCGTCGTTCCTTGGAGCACGTGATGGTCCATGGACGGTGGAGATCCTGCCACCTGGGACGGGTGCACAGGTGGCGCTGGATGGCTTCAGTCTGGGCGTGTATTGCGACGATTGCGGGGCCGTTTGGCGTCCTTAACATGGTTGGAAAATAGTGATGAAAACTGCAAATGGTTGGAAAATCGATTATGGACGGTTTCAATTACATATGTTTATTCCTGCGACCACCTCTCTCAAGTCGACACAACCTGGACATGGATTCGTTTTCTGCCTCCGATCGTAGAAATCATTTCGCAACGTCAATCGATAACACATTACCAGGTGAGAAGTTGGTTGACGGGCGGAAGACGTTGGTCGAGGACCGAAAGCAACGGCAGTCAGGCGGAAGAGCTCGAAGTCATCTCAGCCATTAAGATTCTTCCAATCTCACACGTGCATTGTTGAAAATGAAACGGGTTCCTTGTATCGTATCCTGGTACCTTCATGGCCGCTTGTGATGCAAATAAGGAAGAGATGATGTTCTGCGCTTCAAATCACGGCCTCGTAGTTTTGGAACCCCCCCCCCCCCCCCCCCCCCCCCCCCCCCTTCAGCCGCGGCGTTGCAACTCCGCGGAGTTGCAACTCCCCTTCCCCTTCAGGAAGGGGAAGCCTCGTTGCACAGGACAGTCTTGCCTCGTTGGGGGGCCAAAAATCCAGTGTCGAGCGCGCACAGCCAGCCGGCGAAGTAGTGAACAGCGAGCACAGTGGTGGTGGCAGCGGTGCAATGCAACCGATTGGTCCATTCCGGCCACGTCGTTGAGTTTGTGTGGAGGTGGGAGCGCGCCGTTCGGTGGGCCAGGTGGTAGCAGCCGGCAGCGCCTCCCAGCCTAGCCCTCCGACCAGGCAGTGACCACCTCACTGCTGCCGCAGACGTCGCGACGTCTGCACGCTAGCGGGAGAGGCGCGCATCTAACGCAGTGGCGTTGTGAAGAAGGAGAAGCAGAAGAAGGAGAAGAAGACGGAGAAGAAGGAGAGGAAGTAGAAGACGAGGAAGTACAGGAGGAAGAGGAATTATAAGAGGGAGAAGCACAGCGCCAAGTTGGGTGAAGGGCCATGGCGTCTCCATCATCAATGTCGGACCACCACCACCACGGGCATGACCACAGTCACAGCCACGGGGGCTGTGGGGAGCCCGTCGTGCCGGGCGCACCTTCCTCGCGCTTTCCGCTGGTGGAAGTCGCGGACGCCACCGCCACCGTTTTGTCGTTTGCGCAACCCCTGCCGGCCGTCGCTGTGGCTCTGGGCGAGGCACTGGGTGGGGTAGTGGCTGAAGACGTGCGCGCGTCGGAACCGCTCCCGCCCTTCCCGGCGTCCATTAAGGTGCTGCCACGTGGGTATCAGTTGTGCCACGTGGATGTTGGTGACAGAATGACCTCTTCATACTTGAGGTGTCGAATGAGAAGCATGTGGTGCATGTGGGTGACTTGAGCCAGCCCGTTTTGGTGTGCATGCATAGGTCTGTTGAGTGCATGCGTAGGTCTGTTGAGTGCATGCGTAGGTCTGTTGAGTGCATGCGTAGGTCTGTCGAGTGCATGATCTGTTTTGTGTCC